>JANHFL010003290.1:25396-44170 GCA_032468155.1 Oxyrhabdium leporinum
CCACCCACTCACTCCTCATCTTGCCTCCCCAGCATAGCACACTGTGTGGTTCCTCACTTGCATTGATAACACAATCTTTGCAGCTTGCCTGCCTTCCCACGTGGTGCCTGCTTCCCAACTGACTGCCTGAGTAAGTAAGCCTGCGAATTGCAGCCTAGCTAGCTGCCTCCCCACCATCCCCGCCTGCCTTCCCTACTCCCTTCCATGCTACCCGTGGCCCCACCTGCCTTCCATGCGGCCTTTCCTGCCTTTCACGCAGCCTTCCCTGCCTTCCATGCGGCCTTCCTTCCCTACTCCCTTCCATGCAACCCACAGCCCCGCCATGCTTACCTGCCTTCTTCTTCTCTTTATGGGCAGAAGAATTTCTCCCACCCACTGCCGCCCAAATACTCTCGCTTTCCCCAAATTTCCCAAGCATTTCTTTGCCTACCTGATTTCCAGTTCCATCGTGTTTCCCACCATCATGTGCAGGTAAATGAAAGTTTCCCTAAAAAAAATTTCACTCAATCAATTCCAACTTCTCGTGAAAGAAAAAGATCTCACAAAGTTAGAATTGATTGAGTGAAATTTTTTTTTAGCCCCACACAAACTTTCGTTTCCCTGCACACGGTGGTGAGAAGGAGAAATGCAATGGAGCTCGAAATAAGGTAGGCAAAGAAATGCTTTGGGAATTTGGGAAAAGCAAGGGCATCTGGGCAGTGGTGGGTGGGAAAAGCTCCGTGGTGTGGGGCTGCAATGGCGAAACGGGCAACAGAGCAGCCGGCGTAAGGGAAGGAGGCTTTTCCTTTTTCCCTGCTCCTCGTATTTCCCTTGTGCCTGCCTCTCCTTTGCAGTGCAGTGCCCAGGAATCATCCACTTTGATAGCGGAGGGGGGGCAATGGAGCAGCCAGTGTGAGGGAAGGAGGCAGCCACTTTTTCTTTTTCTCTGCTCCTCTTCATGCCAGCCTCTATATTGCATTTCCTGCCCCAGAGTGCCAAGAGGCCTGAAGTGCATCGTTAAATTTGGCCTCTTGGCACTCTGGGGTGGGAAAGCTCCAGTGAGCAAAAGTCACCCACTGAGCCAAAAGGTGAGCTCTGTGGTGCCTAAGAAGCGGCCAGGTCACTACCGAGGCTGGCCCTGGATGGGCAGGTCTCTCTCTCCATTGGCTGAATTTCAGGATGTGCTCCAGGACCTTCTGTGAGGAGACGGCGCATGGGTGAGTCCCTCTGGCACCCTGAGACGTGTGCTTGTTTGCTCTTTGTGCATGGCACAGTTCTGCCTCCCTTCTTAGCAAAGCTACTCAGAACGCAGCCAACTACAGCCTGTCCTTTTAAGATCCCCCCTCCGCCATCTGGCTTCAGCTTATGGAGCGACCAGGACCGGGAGAGTCGAGCCCTTTTCCTTTGGTGGCAGCGGCAGCCCCGCTTGGCTCCCTTTGCACAGGGCTGGATGGCGGGTAGCATCAAAGTACCTTAAAGGAACAGGCTGCAGTGGCTGCCTTCTGAGCAGCTTCGCTGTGAAGGGTGCCAGAAAAGTTCGGCCAAGTCGTCTCCTCCTTCTTGGCCTCAAACATACATCGAGAGCAAACACACACATACCACATCATGGTACTGGGATCTTCTGCAAGGAGACGGCGCGTGGGCAAGTCTCTCCAGTGCCGTGAGATGTGTGCTTGTTTGCTCCATGTGTATGTTTGAGGCCGAGAAGGAGGAGATGCCAAGTCTGAACTTTTCTGCTTCCCTTCGCAGCAAAGCTGCTCGGAAGGCAGCTGCTGCAGTCTGCCCCTTTATGATCCCCCCTCCCCCCACCTGGCTTCAGCATGCGGAGTGACTGGGACCTTGAGAGTTGAGCCCTTTTCCTTTGGCAATGGTGGCCCCACTTGGCTGTCTTTGCACAGGGCTAGTTGGCGGGCAGCATCAAAGTACCTTAAAGGGAAATTGCCCTGTCTCTGCAGCATCGGTCATGCGACTGAGTGGGTGTGGCCAACTCAATGTCACTCACAGCAAGGTGCCACCCCACCTTGCCATGAGTGACATCGAGTTGGCCATGCCAACTCAGTCACATGACCCCTCCAAGCCACGTCCACCAAACCACGCCCATAGAACCAGTGATAAAAAAAAAATTAGATTTCACCACTGAGTGGAATGTGTTTTTCTTCTATAGAAGGAGCTAAAACAAACAAACCTGCATCTGAAGAGTATTTGATAAAGTGTCTTTGCATGGCCTGAGTTCTTCAGTTGCAGACTCTTTCCTAGAGTTTTAGCAGAAATCAGAAATCCCTGTAGTTGTCCATCATTATTTAGCAGACGATTTCTGAAGATAGAAGTTTTGTTTTTTTTAGCTATGTCACAAATAATCATACCTAGTCATGGCTGCATCTACATTTAACAACATTTAAAGCAGATCAGTGGTCATAATTAAGGAAAACCTATCTGATTTCAATACGCCTGAGGAAATCCAGTTCCAACCCATAACGCTCAAAATATTTTTCTTTTTCCCCATTCTCCAGTAGCATGCTTTCAAATCTATGGCTAATGATTCAAATCTTAATATTTGTTCACTGTGAGCTAAGGTCGCTGAAAATGAACAACAGCAGCTCTTTGGACTGAATGTGAAAGGAGGTAAGTTATTACACAGGAAACACAGGAGAAGTTGATTTTGCATTCAGTTCAGTTCTGCCAACCTGATTAGAAGATCAGCTGCTTGGAACCAAAGATATTTTGAAAGCTGCAGTTGTTCTTTAATGGCAAATAGTGATATTCTGAGACTGCTGACAGCACACATTTTATATTACCCAGTGAGTATCTGTGGGTGTTACTGTAACTAACTCTGTTTCAGAAGGTTTGTCTGCAGTGGTGGGTTTCAAATCATTTCACCACCAGTTCGCCAAAAATTTGAGCATGCGCACAGCTTCTGCCACGTGGCGAGGCTCGACCAAGCAGCCTTTCAGGGCCTGTTCCCCTCCATCTTTGCTCTCTGGGGCAGCAGCTGCTTCTCTCCGCACTGCTGGGAGGGCATCTTGTGCAATTTAGCAGCTGTGAGCTGCCGTTTTCCTCTAAGTCCCATCCATAAAGTGCTGTGGCATAGAGAAGCAGCAGCCATGTTGAATGCTGTTTCTCTCAGCTGCAGCGCTTTCTGGATGGAACTTACAGGAAAGCAGCTCACAGCTGATAAATTGCACAAGTTGCTCTCCCAGCAAAAGCAGCAGTGGAGAGAAGCAGCTGCCTACCCAGAGAGTACATGGAGCATCTCCGTGAGTGACCAAGGCTTGGCAAGGGACAGTAGAAGTGGCTGCAAGATTTCTGCTGCAGCGCTTTCCGGATGGGACTTCTTACAGGTAAGAAGAACAATCTGGTCCATTTCCAAACTGCTTCAGCCCTCCTGCACCCATCCCCCCCCATGGCTCTTTGGTTTAGCGCAGCAGGCCGCAGGCCGAATAAATTGCTTTGGCCGGGGGGGACATAGTTTGAGGCTGGGGGGCACAGCATGTGGGCGGAGGCCCGGGGCAAGGCCACAGCAGGAGAATGGTGTCTTCCCCGACCTGGCCAAGGCGGGCGGAAGCTCCGAGGCAAGGCCAAAGCAGGGTAATGGTGCTTTCCCCAGCCGAGGCAAGTGACAAGCGGGCGGAGGTTCCTGGGCAAGGCCAGAGCCAGGGAATGGCTCCCCAACCCGGCTGAGGTGAGCAGCGAGCAGGCAGAGGTTCCAGGGTAAGGCTGAAGCAGGGGAATGGCGCATTCCCCGACCCGGCCAAGGCGAACGGCAAGCAGGCGGAGGCTCCGGGGCAAGGCTGAAGCCAGGGAATGGCGTGTTTCCCAACCCAGCTGAGGCAAACGGTAAGTAGATGGAGGTTCTGGGGACAGGCCAGAGCGGGGGAATGGCATGTTCCCCAATCTGGCCAAGGCAGGCAGAGGCTCCAGGGCAAGGCCAGAATGGGGGAATCCCTGGGCCCCGACCCGAGGCAAAGGGCGAGCAGGTGGCATGCTTACCTTTGGTGAGCAGAGCAGGTGAGGTTCAGAGGCGATGTGCAGAGATTAGGTGGGCCATTTGGCAAGGGCAAGATATATAGGGTGAGGTGGGGTGGGGCAGGGTGGGGTTGGCAGGGCCAGCCATTGGTGCCATTTGCTGGTTCTCCAAACTGTGCAGAATCATTATCACTGGTTCAGTAGAACCGGTCTGAACCGGCTGAATACCACCTCTGTTTGTCTGTATAAAGAACATATGAGCAATATGTGTTGTGTTGGAATCAAGTACCTTTGATTATTCTTCTGGTTTGCATAAAAAATTATATGCTGAGCTCGCAGTGTTAGCACATGGGGTTTTAAATCCCTTCTCAAATGATTTTTGTATTCACCTTTTAACATTGCAATTTCTGGCAATGTTAAAAGGTACTAAATGGAAAAAAGTCTCCTTATTTCACTCACTCAATGTTCATGTTACATTCCTGATATGTTACTCTATATCAGGGCTGTCCAAACTTGGCAACTTTAAGACTTGTGGATTGGCTGGCAGGGGAATTCTAGGAGTTGAAGTCCATAGTCTTAAAACTGCTACTGTTAGACATCACCACTCTATATCAGAGATGTCAAACTCAAGGCCTGGGGGCCAGATTCAGCCTGCGGGGTGCTTAGATCTGGCCTGCGGGGCTGTCCTGGAAACTGCAAAGGACCAGCCCACAATGTCTCTGCCACTAAAACGGAGCTCCAGGAGGCCATTGCAGCTGTAAACAGGGCACACGCAGCTCACCCAAGCTCCATTTTCGCTGTCAGAGCACTCGGGCCACCACAGGCTCTCCTGACACAAGTGACATCAAGCTGGCCATGCCTACCCTGCCTATGCTCACCTCGGCCGCCGAGGTCAAACACAACCCTGATGCGGCCCTCAAGGAAATTGAGTTTGACACCCCTGCTCTACATAGTTTCAAATTCAAGAGACTTCATATATAGAATTTAGAAAAAAGTATGAATACCTCTCAAATCTGTAAGGAGTGTATTAAGTACCCAGCATCTTGTGTAATATAGAAAAATATCAAAAAGCATCTGCCAGAGCCTTTTCCAACTAATATCTTTTATTAAAAAGCATATGTTTTTGTGAGCAGCAGCTTACTTTCTCAAATGCAGAAATCTGATAATAGTGAGCTGCAACCCAGGTAAGCTTATGACTTTAGCATACATTTGTTGCTCTAGGTACTAGCAGACTCCTGATTTTATTGTCATCATAGACTAACATGGTTCTCCCCTTATAATGGGTAATATACCAGTTTGTCTTCTGATGTTCATAAAAGATCTGATGCCAAACTATCAAATGCGGAACGTGCTTTGTATCCACTGTTAAACAGAGAGATCTTCTTTATTAAATAAAATGTTGAGAGAGGAACACCTGGCATTTTCATTTATACGGCATCAGGAATGTGAAAAAAATTGTTCTGTCTGCAAATATCCCTGTTTCATCCCTCTGCCTCACCTTTTTCTTTCCGGGTCATGGAAACAGAACCTTTCTTTCCAACTTGAACATTAAAAAAAATAGATTTAGTTTTTCATTTGCAAAGCATGTTTTCATACTAATCTCCATCCTCAAATACTTCTTCCCAGTTGACAATTTCTGGCCTAATTTGGCAATGCTTTAGTTTCTTCTCTCATCCACTTCTTTTTAGAAAGATTGTATATTATTTCTTGATCCAAATAAAGATATTACTCAAAAATGAATTCTGATTATTTCTTCATCATGGATTATCATGCCATACTTTTAATATGCTGATTAAATAGACCAGTGGTTCTCAACCTGTGATCTGCGGACTCCTGAGGGGCCCGTGATATCATCACAGGGGGTCCACAAAGGCTTGAAAAAAATGTTATATTTTAAATCTTGAGTTAAGTCTTGTGGATCCAGGCTCAATTATGACTATGATTGAGCCTGGTCATAAATCATGCTGATTGTTAAGCAGGTTACATCAAAAGCATGCCCAATTTTATGGCTTTTTTGTGGCAGTTGTTAAGAGAATTCATTGTCTACAATGGGTGTTTCAGTTGAATACAGAGAGAATTAATCACTGCAAGTTCCTGGAAAACACTGTAAATATGTGGGGGGCGGGGTTGGAGATTTGACTTGGTTTACTGAATTTTCTATTTTGATGAGAAATGGCTGGTATTTCCCTTCCTTTCAGGTTGTCCTTGAACATTTAAAAGAAACCAGTCTTAAGACTTATGAAAGCTCCAATGTGCTCTTCAGAGCCACACTTGTGCAACATTGGAAGTTGTTGCTGAATGGGGAGATGGAGACTCGACTTGCAAAGACAAGGCTGTCCCCCACAAGCATGTGGGCTGAGTTGAGCAGAGTCCCCTTTTGGTTGTTTGTATTATTGTGTTTGGTTGCCATTTTATATTCTATAGACAGTATTATATATTGCACCGGATATATTTTCTGTTTTTAGCTTTCTGTGGTACACTGGCCAGAGGCACATTGTTTAAACTGGGCAGCCTTGTAAATACAGGAAATGAATAAAATAAGTAAATAATAAAGATTTTCATTTCACTTCTTACCAAAAACATTTATTAGTATTGTTAATATTTGCTGAGAAAAGACAATTTCTCTCAGGAAAGAAAAATATCAGAAGGGTGTTGGTAGTACTTTTCCAATTGACAATGTTTATTTAAAAGCATACATTTTTGTAAACTGCATATCACTTTGCCAGATGCAATTAATCTGGAAACTCATATGTAAGCCGGAAAAGGTGCTCCAGACTCATTCTGATTTTTTGATACCATAAACTAACTTGGCTTTCCTACAATATCTCCCCGGAGAAGAAAGTTATTCTGTTGTTTTGTTATACCCACTGATGAAAAAAGTTTGACAAGATTCTAAAAAATGAAACAATTCCTCAAGATGGTAGAAAGAGAAATTTAAACTCAGTAACTAGAGACAGACATTTCGTGAATGGGCAGTTAAAGAATCAGAATGCCTTCTAACTGTATGAAATATAACATCTTATTTTACCAATGTGCAGGCCATAAAATTAATTGTATGTTAATTTATTTCTTAAAGTCCTCTTAAAAATTGCTGATACAGTAATTCCCTGTTTAGAGAACAGCATGATCCATGATCCAGAAACACTTATTTCCCAAGTGTGTGTGTGTGTAAGAGAGAGAAAGAGAGAGACAGAGACAGAGAAAAAGGCTGCTTTTCGGTGACTGAATTTGATTCTAACATTTTTAACAAGTTTCTTTACATATGTGAAAGTCAAATAACACCAAACTCAAAATACCTATTTAAAAGAACTGGGAAACAAACATCAAACCAGTTTCTTTCCAGCATTTGTTCAAAACCATATCTACTTCTTTCAAGGGGAAAAAAAAAAGATAAAGCCATTTTCCAAGTTAAACTCATCTGTCTGGGTTCCCAGCCAATGAGGACAGCCAGGTTGCTATGAAACATTCCTGGAAAGGTGAAGCAGAGGAATATGGAAATCTATCATAATGTTAGCTGATTAAATGGAGGAAATTAGTAACATTTGGGGCCCAGATAAATATTTAGACCTTTGGCCAAACTTTGGATTGTGGTCACCAAAGGAAAGAATAGACACTTGAACTCAATGTAGCTGTCAAAATAGGAAGCATTACCAAGTATAAATCCTCCATCACAAAAGATAAAACTGTTAAAATTACGAAAGTCCCAAGCCCTCAAATCTCATGTGAACTATTTATTTCCTTCTTTTACAAGAACATCAATTTCATAGAAAGCAAAGCAATGAATTCACAGCTGGCCATTTTCCTCTTTCTTCTAGGTTAAAACTCCCACAAGTTTTCTTTTTTCTTTCCATCCATAGGTTCTCTGCTTTGACCATAAATTGTAATACATTTAAGCTTAATTCCCCTCTGCTCTTTATTCTTCTTCCTATGATCAGATTCCTTTCTGTTCTACTTTATCCCCTTCAACCTATTTTTTTCTGTTCTCTTTCATACAGGTCACCACCAACTAATCAAAACTCTTAAGCTTATTCAAAAATATTTTGAAGGGCCTAGGCAGCATTGAATCCAAACAAACTAATGCTGTTGGACACCCCTAGCTAGGACTAAACATTAGGAAGATACCAAATCAATTAAGAAATTAGATCTTGGCACACTGACAAAATTATGCACTACTAACAAAATAACATGCAACATTCTAGATTATGGTCTAATATTGTAGCTTCAGCCATTGTACAGCTTTTAATGGTTGTGCTGATGTCTTCCCTTCTCTTAGTATTGTATCGGTTTCTCCTTGAAGCATATAGCTATAGATGTTAAGATGCTGCTTGAAACTAGAAATTAGGATCAACAAATCATCATTTGATTATACACGTAGTTGTTCCATACGGTTTGCCAGTGACTCTGAAGCTTTTACATTTCAGATGCTATTTTTGATTATCATCATCCATTATTATTTTCATTTACTTGTCCCTTCTCTTTCCTTCCCAAAACCTGAATTCACCAGCAGATGGCAACAAAGGCTTGAGAGAGATGTGAAATTAGCCACACCTTATTCACATGCATACATATATAAAGTCTAAAAGCTTATAAATATATTCAGATATAAATGATTACAAAATGTTTAATCAGGGACAAGGCTAGCCCCCTCACACATTCAAAGCATAAACAACTATAGTATATTGTACATGATAAAAACTGGGTTCAGTTCAGGTACTTGTAGCAGATGTTTATGTTCAGTAGTATGTTCATTAAGCTGTATTAATTTTATGAGAGAGAGAGAGAGAGAGAGAGAGAGAGAGAGAGAGAGAGAGAGAGAGAGAGAGAGAGAGCTTGTGAGGGAAGGTTTAGTTTCGTACTGCACACTTGATAAATTGCAGGCTCCACAACTGACTCCTGATTCCTCTTGGCCTGAGTCTCGTTGCCTTTTAAAAGAGCACTAAACCTGTGGCTAAACACACACAGTTGACCCAGGACAGGCAAAGGGTAAAGGAGAAGGGATCATGCCCACTACATTGGAGGTGCTTGCTCCTGCCTGAAGCTGAACTCCACTCCCATACTTATAGAAGTTACCTTTCGATGCATAGGCCAAGTGAAAGGCAAGAGATTTTATCTGTCTCTTTCACTCATTCATTCTCTCATTCTGTCTATTTCGCACTCCCTCTCTCTCTGTCTCATTCAGTCTGTCACATTGCTCAAGAATTTGCTAGCCTTTTGTTTAAAATACAAGCCTCGAATATTAGTATAAAAACTAATCAAGCTAAAAAAAGAATAAAAAGAAATAAGTGCAGAAAAAAGGAAAAATAAAAAATGAGAAATAGAAAAGTAAGGATATAGTAAGGAAAAAGAAAAAAAATATAAAGAAAGGACTTCCCCCCTTCATTACAAGTACACCTTCTGTTAAAACAAATGATTTTTTCTTCCCAAAGCCCATCGTTTATCATTAAACAAGTCCATAAAGCATTGTCATTTCAGTCCTGGTGTCAGCAAAAGTCCATTAAGGGTTACCAAAAGACACTGCAGTTTGAGCATGATGACTATTCCTTCCTCTCCTAGAACTCTAAACCTACAGGAGACATTATCTTGAAGCCTCCTTTTAAGGAGCAGCTGTCTGGAGCACTTATTGGCAATCTCAAGTCCTTTCCTTTTCTGGAGAGGAATTACAAAGAGCCTATCTTCTTGCTGGCTTTTCATTCCCCTGCGATTGTTGGACCGACTTTCTGCAGAGCCATCATCACCATTTGTTCTGCTGTAAGGCCCAACACAAACCATTTGGAAGCTGAAGAGGGAAAACACTTGTTTAAGTCTAAAAATGACTAGGAATTACTTTAAACTGCCTTTCTTATGAGCTGGGAAGGAAATGAATATGTGCTATTTTAAAAAAATGGTTAATTATTCCACAGTCAGAGAGATGCAAACATAAGTGTATAGTCTTTTCCCCAGGAGAGTGGTTCAATTCTCCCAATATATTGATTGCTCTTCCATTTTGCAATTTTTCAGCTTTTAGTATCCCTTTTCAGAACTGCATTCAGAACTATATACTCTATGGCATATTAAATTAGAGCATTTTTCTTGCCCATCGTGGTTGCTTCATGAAGGTTGAACGAATTGATCCACTTTTTTTCCTCATGTTTGGCAACTGCTTCTTTTAAAAATTCCACCAGCAATATTAGAAATTTAAATAAATTTTTGAAGCCTTTTGATGAGTAATCTATGCTACACGTTGATATTAGAGTTACTGTACCACTTTACATGCTACGATTAGGCTTTTCTATAAGCCATTCTCACATCTCCCATTCTAGGAGATATTTGCACATATACACAGTCTTATTTTTTCTAAGTTTCATGAAGAAGAGGAATGACAACCATATTTTATCAAAAGCATGGGCAGGCTTCTGGCTTAAATCCTTACAGCAAAGCTGGAAATTTCATCTATTCAAACTTGTTTCAATGTACATAAACCAGGGAAAACTGACCGCAGTTGGAGAACAGATCTACCAGGAAGAAAGAATTAGAACTGGGCTTGCCTTTGAAGATATAGTTACTTTAGTTTGCTGTAACCAGGGGAACGCATTGCTTGTGTGCATTGAATTCACAGAGGAAATTCAAACAACTATCGCTGGTCTCCATGGGTGTCCCTTAATGTACTTGTCATACTTCGTTTTCACTATTGCACAACAATAGAATATGTCCAGCAGCTCTATTATTTTTTCCCTTTGTGTGTGTGGCTCTTCACTGAGCCCATTTGTCTTGGTTTTCTGTAGCTTCGAAGCTAGATCCTGGGTACTTTATTTTCTGTTGCATCAATAATTTATCAGCCACATATTTGGCAGGCAATCGAAACATGTTTGATTCAGAATATGCAAATGGCCAAAGAATATGAAATCTGTAAGGAAAACTAGTGGATTTGCTTCTTAGTACATGTATATGCTGTAATCCTCAGCAGGAAAGTTCTCAGGGTGACTTTTAAGTAAAAGGAAACAAATAAGTAAAAATAGATGTAATAATAGTAAACCATTCTGTACAATACCCAACATTATTTTATTTCAGTATGACAACAGCATTTTAATTCAAACTGAAATTAGGATCAATATTTTTAATTTCTGGCTTTGAAAGTGACTATCTTGATTTAGTCTATGGAGATTCTCAGTCATCCAGGTCATGATTGTCCCAAAGGTGATTTTTCAGGAGGCAAGTAGACTTTCTTGGGGGTTTTTTGAAGCAAAATGTCTTCAAAGAAAAAACAAGAAAGTCCAGTTGCCTCCTGAAAAGGCACCTTTGGGACAACCATGACGTGGATGACCGAGAATCTCCATAGACTTTTAGTTTTGCACTTTGGAATGAACACACTTCGAATGGCGTGGAAGTATGAATGGATTTCCAGGAAAATTGCAGACTACAGGAACCATTTGCACTTCAGTTTGAGATGCAGACAACACAGACTCATCCCCAGAAGCCTGCACCTGTCTTTAACAGTGAAGGGACACGGCAGAAAACATCCTACAGCCAAGAAGGCTCCACACCCATTTGCACTACTCAGGTGACCCTGAGGACACAGATAAACTTCCAAGTGGCATCAATGACTCTCTAAAGAATGCAAATGACCAGCTGTCTGCGAGGAATATAAATCCTTCTATTCCCCACCATCCAGTCAGAGCTGAAAAAGCTTCTTGGATGAGAAGCAAAAGAAAGAGAAGTCGTCAAAAAAAACAACAAGAAAGTTCAGTTGCCTCCTGAAAAAGTACCTTTGGGACTATCTTGATTTAGGATTACACTTAGTGATGGCATGTGGTACAAAGTGGAGCTCAAGATACTTGCTTGATGTGGAGGTAATGTTTGAACTCCATAATGTTTGAATGCAAAGAAATGTCATGCTTGATTTAAAAACATCTTTAAGGTTTAAAAAATTGCAGCAACTTGAGAAGTTTTAATTTCATTTTTCTGTGATTGCACTCAGCAACATTGTGCTATTTTAAAGAACATCCCCTTTATCAAGGCACAAGTGTCTACAGACAGCTGTCTTATTAATTATGCATTATAAAACTTAATGGTATTATGCCTTTTAAAACTTAATGGTATTGTTAACATTTAGTTTGTAAATGTGCTCTTTGAAGCTTAATGTATTATCTTTAAGATAATTGTTGCAGTCCATCATAAGAAACTGTGCTTAAAAATATACTTGTCTTTAGAAATATACTACAAAATTTCCTTTTTTATATTCAAGTGCATAGTGTTATTGGTATGTTTTCTATAACACTGCTTAATCAGAATGGACAATACCCAGATATCTGACTATTAAAGTGTCTTTGTTCTTCATATAGTATGCCTAGTGCATATTAAGCAGCAAGAAAAGAGTACTGTGTCTGATGATTTGATTTTGCATTTGCAAGCTTACACAATGGTTCTGAAGCAGAGACTGCCAGCTTTGTGTAAAACTAAAGTCAAGGCAGGCTTTTAGGTTAAGTTGCACATTATTTCAAAGTAACAGAGGTCCATAGCCATAATCAGAACCCATCAGAAACAACTTGCAGAAAAGCTGCTATGTCTGCTTTGTGTGTTCACATCTTGGGCTGACAGAGGAAATATTTGAAATGTCCTAAATCAGTACATGCTGGATTTTTGAAGACTTCAGGACCTTTTGCAAATTACAAACACAGATAGAGTTTTTATGCTTGGGCTTGACCTAAGCCACCTAATATTGTTCTGCAAAAGATAATCCCCATACATCCCCATGGTCATGTGAACAAAATGTAACCGTTTTTCACAGTTACAACCGTGGCAGCATCCCTGTGGTCACATGATCAAAATTCAGATGCTTGGCAATCGGTTCATATTCATGATGGTTGCAGTGTCCCCGGGTCATGTGATCACCTTTTGCAAACTTCTGACTAACCAAGTCAATGGGGAAACCAGATTCACTTAACTAACCTTACTAACTTAATTCACTTAACTAGCCTTACTAACTTAACAACAGCAGCAGCAGGAAGTAAATGCTGTTTTGGACATTTTCTGCTGACTCATGGACAGGCAGGGCAAGAATCTAAACAATATATGATTAACAGAAGAAAAATGTCAAGCCCTGTACTTTAAATAGACATATATTGGTGGAAGGGAGTTAAACAGTGGGTCTAAAATTGATAAGCACAAATGCATAGCGTTCCAAAAATAAACACACTTTTGGCTGTTTAAAACCAGGATACCTACTCATATACCTACTCCATTAACTCCATATAAGAGCCCTTAGCTTTATGGATGTAGATATGTTTGTGTTCGCGCACGCTTTCCTCAACTGGTGCTTTTCAAAGGTGTTAGGTCTTCAATTCTCAGCCAGTAGAATCATCTTGGATTGGAATTATAGATGGCATTCAATTAGTAAAGACTGAATTTGGTATAATTATCATTCAGGTTATTATAGATGCTAATAAGTGCATAGCTAAGAAACCTGGTCAACTGCATGCTCCTAAACTGCTCTGTACATACCAGGAAGAAGCATAGCAGAGACTATGACATTTTTTGTTTAAAGGGAATCAAGTGACTAGAAATTATAGACTAGATTGCTTGTTGCCCATTCCTTTGAGGTAGGCCAGGTCTAGAAACCGGCAAAGCAGGCATTTTAGAAATGCCTTTGAGTGTAGTAAGGCAGAGTAACAGAATCTTGAAAGCCTCTCCAAGTTCCTCTTTGCCTCATCTTCTACTAGACAAAATCAAGGTGGGGTGATTTTGAGTTTTTTTCTCATGCTTATTCTCCTTTTTTCCCCAAGAATCTGTAACCTTTCCCGAAAGCTTCCCCTGAATAGTTCATGCACTCCTTCCCTGTCAGCTCCACATTCTTTTACAGCAGGGGTTCCTAAACCTTTTTTTTTAACCTCATGTAATCATAATGTTTACACCTACCCTAAAAATCCAAGCACCAGAATGAACACAACTGAAGCCCGCCTTTTCTTTTTCCTTCCCTCTTCATTCTCCTTTCTTCTTCCTTCCCCTCTTTCCTTATTTTTCCTTCCTTGCTCTCTTACCATCTTTTTCTTTCTTCTTTCCCTTTCTCATTTCCTGTCCCTTCTTGCATGCTCAAATGCCCAAGGGGAAACATTTCTCCTTTTCTTTTGTTTTTAGTTTGTTTTGCTAGACCTCTGCCAGTGAAAACGAAGTTCGGGGAGCTGCATGCACGGGCTGGCACCGTGGGCCAGGCCTTTGCTGTTTCCAGGATGGCCCCGCATGCCAGATCTAAGCACCCCATGGGCCGGATGTGGCCCACAGGCCTTGAGTTTGACACCCCTGCCTTGGATGGTATAAAATTCTCTTTCCCTGTCAAAGTTTATTGTAGAATTGTTAATGTTGATAAATCCTATAAAAAATCAAGTAGATATATGGGTGATCTCAAAAACTTTGTATGGGATTGAGCCTGTTTTGTAATGAAATACCAGGATTGTAGGATAAACTGGAAAATTAGCTTTCTTGTTATTTTTTCAATAGCAAGACACTTCTTTATATGATACTCATTAATAATATTACAATCATTTTGGCATTCAATGGCAAACAAAATAGAACTTGTGGGTATGTAATTTTTAAATACATAATTTCTGAATGGAAATCATTTGGATCATGATGGAAATACGGTATTAGGTTGAACATCAGTGTTATGAATTTACCGTATTTTTTGGAGTATAAGATTCACTTTTTCCACCCCCAAAAGTGGGTGGAAATGTCTGTGCGTCTTATACGCAAATGTTGCCAAAGCCCCGTGCACCCTTTGGTCTCTGCCTCCCAGCAATTTGCCTCCTTACAGCAAACAGCCTGTTTCAGCTTCAGCACAGCCTGATTAGCACAAGCAGCTGATTGTCGGTTGGATCGGCCTCCTGACGATCAGCTGCTTCGGGCTGCAGGGATCGCCATCGCTAGTGATGGATTGCCATCACTATTGCCGCCTCCGCGTGCCCCATTTTTGGCCTCCGTGCGCCCCATTTTTGGCTCATTCTGGGCAGCGGGGGATGGAAAATGGGTTGCATGGAGACCGAAAACGGGGGGCGCGGAGGCCGAAAATGGGATGTGGAGGCTGAAAATGGGGCACACAGAGGCGGCAATAGGTGATGGCGATTCCTGCAGCCTCAAACAGCTGATCGTCGGGAGGCCGATCCAACCGACAATCAGTTGCTTGTGCTAATCAGGCTGTGCCGAACCTGAAACTTGCTGTTTGCTGCAAGGAGGCAAATTGCTAGGAGGCAGAGGTCGAAGGGTGGGGGTAAGCGGGGCTTCAACAACATTCACTGTATAAGACACACAGACATTTCCACCCACTTTTGGGGGTGGAAAAAGTGCATCTTATATTCTGAAAAATTTGGTAATTTTTCATGTACTTGTTGGGCAAAACTTAAAGTGTTGGTTAAGAATCCACGTTTATTTGTAAACATTTGGTATTTTAGACATCATGAAGCAATAACTAAACTCATATAATTTTGGCTTAGAATTACATGGGAACTATATCAATTATACTAGCAGATAACATTTTGAATTCCATTTTTTCACCCTGAAGTTGGGCACATAGTTCCTTTTTTGCCTTATGCTCCCTTGCTGCAGAAGGAGGTAGAATGTCAGAGACTAGAGATAGTCAATACTTGTGACTTCCTTTTTAATCTTTAGGATATTCTTTTGTTTGCCTTCTATGTTTATCCACATAGTCTTTAAATCTTTACTTTCTTTTTATAAAGACAAAATATAGCTACATGATAAACTGAAAAATATATATATCATTAAATGTATTATTATAACTCTTCAATATCTGTCACACATTCAACTATGGTCTGAAGCATTAAGCATTCTCTCCTGAAGAATCACATCTTTAACATTTTCTTTAATGTCAAGAGAGAGTGCTATCTATGGAATTCTTAGACAGGATATTCCAGAGAATAGGGCCATAAATTAAAATCTGTAATTTCTAGTCTGTCTCATCTGACTTTTTAATAAGGGGTAGAGTGTAGACTTTCAACATCTCCACACAGGATTTACAAACCAACAGATAGATTCTGTTTACTTTATAGCTGGTTAATAAGATCTTGCAGGGGTCGATCACTCATATTTTGCTTCTGTGTTCCTTTCTGTAGATGTCTCATTTTTCTATTGAAGATGAAGCTCTCTTGCAACCTATGCTCAGACAGTTATTGCAAAGTGTCAAAGAAAAAATCACAGGAGCACCATCCGTAGAATGTGCCGAAGAGATTCTACTCCATTTGGAAGAAACAGATGAGAACTTTCATAAGTAATTTGTTGACATGATTTTGTGATATTGTGATACTTTTAAAAGGGAAACTCTTCCTTCAGAACTCTTCCTTAGTGGTTAAGGCATCAAGCTAGAAACCAGTAGCACACGAATTCTAGACCTGCTTTAGGTACAAAACCAGTTGGGTGACCTTGGGCTGTTCATTTTCTCTCAGCCCTAGTAAGCAGGCAAGGGCAAACCACTTCTAAAATTTTGCCAAGAAAACAGGACTGTATAATTCTTGTAAATAATGTGCCTAATAGATATTAATCGTAACATTTCAAGTTTTGGAATATGGAATAAAGTGGGTACTTTTATTTACTTCTTCTGTTATTCCAACCATCAGATTCTCTAATCTGGTGGCCCAGTGGGGCAGGGGAGGGGAACTGGGTCGCGTGAGCTGTGGGCTGATGTGTGTATGTGTGCTCACATAACCCTTGCACGACTGATGGCACGGTGTGCATGTGCACAGCTCAACTTGCGCAAGCGGCAGGCTGGCATGCACGTGTGCGACTGCCGGTCCGCTGCTTCCACAAGTTGAGCTGCACATGCGCACACACTACTGGCCAGCCACTCATGTGGCCCAAATCTGAATAGGCCACGGTAGTGGACCATGGCCCAGAGGTTGGGGACCCCTGCTTTAAGCAATCGTTTTCTTTAATTAGGGGAAAAGACATTCAACACCTTCAGTTGAGATACAGGTCTCAGATCCTATTTGGTGTCTGAATTTAATGTCCAGTTTCACTTCACCTCTGAAATTCTTCCAAAATGTCCCATCTACTCTCTACCATAGTTATGGAATATTCTTATAATTGCTTGATAAAATATGTTTATTATTAAAAACAAATTGACATTAAGCATAATGTTTTACATTTTAATTGTTATTACAGCTATGAATTTGTAAAGTATCTTAGAGAATATATAAGTAACATCTTGGGGTCCGTAATAGAAGAAGAAACTGAAAAATGTACCTCAGCCCAAAATCAGGCAGAAGGTTCGAATTATGACACTCTGGTACAGCATGTTACTAAAAAGACCCGGGAATCAAAGGAGTAAGTATATGTAGAAACATATCTAAAACTCAATTTCCAAAAGCAAATGCCTAATTACAGGTAGTCTTCAGCTTATGACCACAATTGAGCCCCAAATTTATGTTGCTAAGTGAGAAATTTGTTAAGTGAGTTTTGCCCCATTTTACAACTTTTCTTGCCACATTTGTTAAGTGGATCACTGCAGTTGTTAAATTAGTAACATGGTAGCTAAGTGAAATCTGGTTTCTCTTTTGACTTTGCTTGTCAGGAGGTCACAAAAGGAGATCCCATGACTCCGGGACACTACAAATGTCATAAATCTGAGTCAGTTGCATCTGAATGTAAATTACGTGACCTTGGGGATGCTGCAATGGTCATAAGTGTGAAAAATGGTCACAAGTCATTTTTTTCAGTGCCGTTGTAAATTTGAATGGTCACGAAATGAACTGTTGTAAATCGAGGACTACCTGTACTTCATAATCCTATTGGATTAGTCTGACCCACCCATGTCATCAGAGGAGGAACAGGATTATAACTGCCAGAAATTTTATGACTGGGAATTCTTAGAACTATATTCCAAGATATTAAAAAGAAAATTGGGTTTTTATTCATTCATTCATTCATTCAATCTCTATAACTTCCCAACTCAACCAAGTGACTTACAATTATAAAACAGTTAAAAGCAACAAAGCAGTAAAAACATCCACAAAATATATACAGCAGCCAAGATAAATGTTCCCTACCCAATAGGTACAATGTAGCCCACATGGGTACTTTATCTTCTATAATCACTTTGTTCTTAAATATGTATATTTTTAATAGGCCCAAGGAGATCTACCCGAAGAGAAGAAAAGGGGGCTGGAACACAATGGTGAAGATCCGTATGGTGAAAATGATGAAAATGTAAGCAGTGCACAATTGAAGAAGAAGCTATAGTGAGAAATGGACTGATCTAAAATGTCGCTTCATCCATAGAATCTCTTAACTCTTTGTCTTTCTGCTTTGATAAAAGCAAATATATTCCTACTAAAGCAAATAAATCTTAATTAGTGTTTGGACTGGCGAACACTTTGGAGCCTCATACCAGCTTTTCAGAACTTTTACAAACACAACAGATGCCAAATTCAATCGAATCAATGATACAGTCCTTGTGGGGGGAAAGTGACTGCTAATTAGATTGTAGTGAAACCAGAATGAATACCAGGGATATATGTGAAGCACTGTCACAAATCTGCACAGCATTAATAAAATGCTAACAATAGGTCCATTAGGGTGATTGGATGCAAGCTTTTTCCAACCAGGGTGGCACTTGGCTTTGCATCACCATCCTTTCCAAGTAGGCAGCTCAGGAGAAAGCAATAGAAAATTACTTTATTTTTAAATAAACTTAACATTAATATTAATTAGATAATAGATAACAGGATGGCATTTCATCATTTTGCTGTTGGATGGATTGGGTGACTTCATAACCTTAGGTTATCTATCTATCTATCTATCTATCTATCTATCTATCTATCTATCTATCTATCTATCTATCTATCTATCTATCTA
>JANHFL010003290.1:44270-57803 GCA_032468155.1 Oxyrhabdium leporinum
CACGGGACGTCGGGGGGGAGTGGACACGATGCGGTCCTGCAGGTATCCTGGTCCAATGCCATGGGTCGCTTTAAAGACTTACTTTGCGTTGGAAGAAACTGTCAAACATCCCAATGCGCGAGAATCCCAATCAAACTCCCAGGTTTATTCCGTTTCTGTTTAATCTTTCTGTTTACGGAATACACTGCGAGGTTGTGTGTCGAAGTGAAACTCACTCTGAGGTTCCCAAACACCAGTCCGTAGAATCAAACAATACTTTCTTCAGCCAAACCCCCCCAACCTCTCACGTAGCCCATGTAAACGAGTTCACTTTGTTATGGGAACCGTCTGCTTCAGCTCTGCACCTCTGAGGATGTCCTTGAGAAGCTTTTCAGGTTTTCCTGGTCTTCTGCGGAATTGTAGAGGTTTCGTTTCTCCATCTAACCCAGGGGTCTCAAACTCGATTGAGGGATGCATCAGGGTTGTGTTTGACCTCGGAGGGCTGGGGGGGGGGCATGGTGGGTGTGGCCAGCTCGTCATTCGTGTCGGGGGCACCTGTGGCCAAGTGCTAAGGCAGGACCTCCCCAAGATCCTCCCTCACTCTCATTATAATCTCCTTCCTTCCTTCCTTCCTTTCCTTCCTTCCTTTCCTTCCTTCTCTTTTCTTCTTTGCCCTTCCCTCTTCATTCTCCTTTCTTCTTCCTTCCCCTCTTTCCTTATTTTTCCTTCCTTGCTCTCTTCCCACCTTTCCTTCTTTTTCTTTGTTTTTCCTCTTTCCCTTTCTCCTTTCCTGTCCCTTCTTGCATGCTCAAATTCAAAAGGGGAAACATTTCTCCTTTTGTTTTGTTTTGTTTTTAGTTTGTTTTGGTAGCCCTGTTTTTGGCCACGTCAGCCTCCTGCAGCCCTCTACCAGTGAAATGGAGCTTGGGGGGTCTTGCGCAGTTGCCCCGGCTCCATTTGCAGCCGTGATGACCCTCTGCCTGTGAAAACGGAGCTTCATTTTCGCTAGCACAGGCACCGTGGGCTGGTCCCTTGTTGTTTCCAGGCCAGCCGCACAGGCCAGATCTAAGCACCCCGTGGGCTGAATCCAGCCCGTGGGCCTTGAGTTTGACACCCCTGCCTTAGAGGCTCCTGATTCGTAGTTTGAGACCCCATGCCATACTATAGATTGGATGTGATATGGAACTGATGTGGCAATACATGTGGAATCCAGTAAATATATACCGTAGTGTTTGGCAGATACAAATATTACAAAATCCTATGCATTTTCGGTCTCGGCACTTACAAGTTAACTAACTGCTAGCCTGCAACAAACTATGCACACACTCTTTAAAATGTTCTTGCCTGATTTTGTTAAGCTACAGACTAGTTATGGCCCATAAAACAAGACAGGTAATAAAACCTTTAATTAATTAAATTCTAAAAGCCACAATAAAACCAGAGGCAACACAATACAATGAATTATTAGTTTCCCCTCCTGCCTCAATCAACTTTGATACCTCCATTTCAGCTGTGAAAAATGAGTTCTTTACTTCCAATCTTAAAGTAAAAGCAAGACACCTGTGATAAACGTTGTCGGGATTAATAGGAGGGAGGGAGTACATTCCAGAGTAACAAAAGACAACACAATTTAGATACAGCTAGTTTGTGTGGGAGAAAAAGGATGAAAGTGGCTCCTTCCTAATTGTATATGTTTATGGTACAAGTAGTCTGATTTAATTTGGTTTAGAGGGGAGGAACAATAAAGGAAAGACTCAGAAGAGTCCTAATACGTCTTTTTTTGAACCATGGTGGTGCAGTGAATTGGATGCAGTATTGCAGACTAATTCTGCCAACTGTGAGCAGTTTGATCTTGACTGGCTCCAGGTTGACTCTGCCTTCCATTGAGCTCGGTAAAATGAGGACCCAGATTGTGGGGGCAATATACTGACTCTGTAAACCACTTAGAGAAGGCTGTAAAGTACTTTAAAACAGCATAGAACTCAGTGCTGTTGCTAGTGCTATTTCCCCCCCCCCCCCCTAGAGATTTCTTTAAAAAGAGAAGAATAAATCAACTCTAGAAACATACTGCATAACAGGAACATGAGACTTAAATGTAACTTATCACTTTACAGTTGGGAACTCATCCAGGACTTCATAGCAATTGCCACATTAAGTAAAGATCATAGATTCTTGGCGTTGGAAGGACCTTGGAGATCTAGATCAAAATCTCTACCCAGATTATGGAATGGAAACCCAACTCATTTGGACAACAGCAGGCTAGGGAAGGTGCATGGAATTTATATCTGGTCTTGAAAAGGAAGTGGGAGAGATGAAACAAATACACAGCTCTGAGGCTCAGAACAGCCCTATCTTGACTTTGTGTTCTCTTAAGAGAAGATGAAGATTTGGGGCATTCTATCAAGATTCTGTTAATATAATCTACTGAATGTTTCTTCATGTACTCAACTAATTAACTTAATCAGTGGTTGAGCTAGCAGTCAATGCAACAATGTTGACTCTTTGCTACCACCTAATGGTTGAAAGGTCAAACAATAGTCACAAAGTGGCCTAAACCCTGAAATAATTTAGCCCACCTCAGGTTTAAGGCATACAATTGAAAATGCACTTCAAAGAACTGAACTCTTGAATTTCTAAAGCCTGCTTAGTGCAGAATTCCCTTCACAATAGCCACAAAGGGGTTCTTGCCAATAGAATGGGAAAGAAAAAAGGAAAAAAGAGGATGTGGCATTGTGCATGCCAATTGAAGGACACTTTTCACATAGTGGATGATGTTGAACAGATGTTGGAATATTGTACAGCAACTATATATATACAGTTTGGACAGCAATACCAAATGGGCACATAAATGTGTGCTGTGGGGGCCAAGAGGAACTCAGTTGGCATCATTTTCAACTTACTCCAAAATGCAAAAGGAAAACAGCCCAGCATCTGGGTGGTTGAGACCAAGTCTAATATGAAGCATTGCACTAAATATGTTATTTGGGTATACTCAAACTTAGGAGCAGGGAAGCAGGAAACTGTCCTAAACTAGGATCACCATATTGGCTGCTAAAGTCCAGACAATGTGGCAGAAAAGTGATACCAGTTACCTAGTGGTTATTCACTCAGGTTGTTTAGCCTTAACTAAATTTCAAATATCAGGAAGTTGTGTCACTATTGTTTGAAATATTTGGATTTTGTACTTCCACGACAGAATACTGTAACTATATACAGGGATGGCTGCAATCACATACTTTGGATGTGATTCATGGTTCGTTGACTTAAGTAGAAAATTCTGAAGTCCTTGGTGAACTCTGAGCTTGGTTGTTTGCTTGCAGATATCCAAAGTCCAAACAAACATCAAAGGTTAAAGAGCACCAAGGACTCCACAGTTCAATCCTGCTCTACATATTTCCTATTTTATTAGAGGTCTCTGTTAGCTTGCACTTTCATTAATATATTGTTCCTTAAATAGTCCCCCTGGATCTACCACTGTGTCATAATGTTGTTCAAATTGATCTCAAAGTCACTTTACGTTTCCTTACATACACCATTCTATAAGGAAGAAGTTTCAAGCAAAGAGTCTAAAGGAGGCAAGGAAGTTGGAAATACATATAAAAGCTGACATTGCTATGTTATTGTTATTATGTTTCCAACAATATGAAGTCACAGCTGCTAGTTCTTTGGGAATGAAGACGTATATACGTGCCAAGGATCCAATCTGAGTCGGTCACCGGGACCAGAGGTTTTGTTTCCCAACCTTTCTGACTCATGCTGGAGCTCACCTTCAGGGAACTTCTCTGTAACAGAATGTGTGTTGTTCTGTGTATGGTATTTATAGTGCCTGTTGTAAATGGCTTTTTAGATGTTGATTGGGGTGTGTTGATGGCTGGCTTTTAAGTCATTAGCTGTTCTTTCCTTGTGCTGCCCAGCCCTCACTTTCTAAGTACTTGGAAGGCTGGTGGTAAATCGGCACTCCTGTTGACACTCCTGCTAGTTCTTTAGCTAGTCTTGGATTTCATATGCAACGTTGGCTTTGATATGTATTGAGTTTTTCAAGGATATCATAATGTATTGTCATAGTGTATGAGCAAATCCAAGTGGTGTGGCATTTTGCAATTGACATACGGAAATTTTGTTAAGGCATAGATTTTCTATTGCTGTCCAAGATTTTTTGGTAAGGCATCCAGTGTGCTGATAACCACGAAGACCACCAAAACTGGTTTATGTCATAATTTTTCAGTTTCAATTTTCAGATCTTTGTGATTGTCTTTGTCATCTGTTCTACTAGAATTGTCTTCTGTTCTACTAACTGTCCCTTGGAAGTGCCACATCGATTATCCATACTTTCTTTTTAATCACAATTGTATTTGTTGTGTTATTAGCCAAGACTTTATCAGTCTATATCTTGAAATCCCACAATATTCTACCCTGCTCATTTTTGAATACTTTTTCAACTATATTTTCTCATCAATTTTTCATTACTGGTACATGATAATGTTTATATATGTTCTATGACTCATTTTGGGGACTGGTATGTTGTCATTTATAATCAGTTTGTGTAATCTTCTTGTGTGAGCTGAATATATGATCTACTGTTTCTTCTGCTTCTTTGCACAATCTGCACTTTGAATCATTTTATGATATTTCAGATCTGGACTTGATTTCATTAGTCTGAATAGCCAAAATCAAGCCTTCAGTTTCTTTTTTCATGTTTCAATTATACACCAGGTGTTATCTTTATGCATACTTTCCTCTCAATCTTTTATAGAAATTGACTTTGTAATGCTTTTCTTTGACAACATTCCATTCATGCTTTTATGGTATTATATTATTTCAATAGTCACTTTTTGTTTCCTGTACATTTAGTAAGTTCTAATTTTTAACTTGCATCAATGTTGTTCTTGGCTATCTTACATAATCAGCCAAAGCATACTTTTCTTTTTTTACAGTTTGTTTGACCTGAAGTAAACTACTGCCTCCATTTCTGCATGGCATGTTTAATCTGTTAATATCACTGTGGGGGTGTAATGCATACTGAATAATTATCAGGGTTGTTTTTTGATCCAAACTCTCCAGTTCAGCTTGTGTCCATTTATAATTCCACCAGTGTGTCATGGCGCAGGTATTGATGGCTTTGATGGTATTTCTACCATTCAATTTTGTCTGTACCAATTTTCTCATTCTTTATATGTATTCCTTACCAATCACAGTTTTAACTTGTTCATACTTGTGTTATCCAAATGTAACATGCCCAGATATTTATATGCTTCATCCTGATAGTTCCTGATGGTTCGGTCATTCAGTATTTCAATTCCATTATTGTTTGTGATTTTACCCCAATTTATTCTTACTGTAGCATAGTTCTGTAGGCTAAATTTCCATTGTTATATCTGAATGGGAAAATACTATATGTGAATACTTTAAATTGGGAAATAAGGAAAACTGGTCTCTTTCCCAGGGATGAGGAAATGGTATTACTGGATAAATGTTTTACATGAATCCAATGTCATCCTTGGGATTTCCTGAACCTTCTTCTCTATTTAATTAAAAAATGGACATGAACTAGTATCCCATTATATCATTACTGGGCATTAGTGCTGAGGCAGCTGGAAGTTGTAGTTCAGCAACATTTGGAGGTCCAAATGTTTCCCAAGCTGCTTTAGATGATGAATTCAAAACATGGTGAGCCACTAGGGAGCTATCTTGCTTACTCTACTAATCGGGGCCTTGGGCTTTTTGCCCAAATCCAGTTCCAAAAACCCCAGGACCATGGAAGTGATTGGATTGGACATAAGGGGATGTTGCCAACTCCCCCCCCCCAGCCCACTAATTTAAAATCCACTCAATAATAGTGAAGGTGGGAAACAATATCGTATTGACAATATTAAAAAATGCAAATATTTGGCTGGAGTTTGATGCATTGCCAATTAAACTAAATATTTAAAATCAAAATCACCTTATCAAGAAAAGGGGGCGAATTCTTTGGGTTTTGCTGGGTGGAGTCCAAAGTCCATTAAACTCTCATTTATTTACTTAACATTATGTTTAGAACTTCCCTTTCTGCTGAAATTTCCAAGAGAGCAAACAAGAACTCGATGAAAAGTTTCAACACATTAAAATCAAATACATTAATTAAAAAGTAGCCAAAAGGGGCTTTAAAACGACAATAAAAAGTGTTAAGACCATTCAAAGAAAACACATTATCTGTTTTCCGAGAGAGAGAGCAGAAGTGTTTGGCATTTAAATGACAGGAGAATAGAGCCCGGAAAATTCCTGTGGATAATGTTCATCTCACAATTGTGCTGGGTGGAGTCTTTTGAGAGGTTTTGGGTGGGACGCTATGTGGGCTTGTGGGCAAGAGGGGGCAACATGCTTCCTTTCCATGAAATCCAAATGAAGCTTAAAATTATGCATAAGAAAACATACACAGTGCTGTGAGGGGCAGGATGACCCTGTTCATTAGAACAACCTGGTCCTGATTACTCCAAGCTGAGCTATAGGCTGTCCTCAACTTACAACCATTTGTTTTATAACAGTCCAACACTGTCAACAGTGATGACAGACTGGAAAAAAGTGACTTATAACGCATCCTCAAAGTTACAATTATCACACTGTGTGTCTCCCCCCACCCCCCGGTCACACAATCGCAATTCAGGTGCTTGGCAACTGGCTCACATTTACAATGGTTGCAACGTTTTGCTGCAACGTGATCACAATTTGCGACCATTCCAGCAAGCAAAATGAATTGGGGGAGTCACATTACCAGCCTATGATTAGCTTAACGACTGCAGTGATTCCCTTAACAACCACGGTAAAAATGGTGGTAAAATCAGGTCTGGTCATGTGACAATTTGCTTTACAATTGCATCAATTTATGAAAGAAATCCCAGTTCCAATTGTGGTCATAAATCAAGGACTGTCTGTATTTTCATTCGGTTCATGATATCGGCAACTGCAGCAAACTTGCCAACTGATGTTCAAAGGCAAGCAAGATTTTCCACAGAACATTGGAGGGAGTCAAGCCATCTGCAGGTTCTGTATAGTCCACCATGTTTATGACCATAGAGTATTTTTCCATTACAAAGACACCGCCCTACAAATAAAACCTGCAACAAAGGAAAATAGATATGCGCTTGTTATACTTTATCTCAGGGTTTTTTTACCATAACATTCTACAGTAGTCCTCAACTTACAACAGTTCATTTAGTGACTGTTTGAAGTTACAACATCACTGAAAAAAGTGACTTATGACCGTTTTTCACACTTACGACTGTTGCAGCATCCCCATGGTCATGTGATTTACATTCGTATGCTTGACAACTGACTCACATTTATGTCCCGGAGTCATGTGATCACCTTTTGTGACCTTCTGACAGGTAAAGTCAATGGGGAAACCAGATTCATTTAACAACCGTGCTACTAATTTAATAGCTGCAGTGATTCACTTAACTAATGTGGTAAGAAAAGTAGTAAAATGGGCAAAACTCACTTAACAAATTTCTCACTTAATAACATAAATTTTGGGCTCGATTGTGGTCGTAAGTCGAGGACTAGGTGTGTACGAAGGAATATAGAATTGACTTTGAAAATAGAGAAGGACTGAGAGTGCTGTTAAGAGGCACTAACAGAAAAAAAAATAGGCTGTCATGAGAATGAGAGAAGTGTGAGAGAGAAAAATCAAATTAACCCCTTATTGATGTTGGGTCGGAAAGAAATTTGAGATACATTTTCAGGATTCTGTTATTCTATTTTACTTCAAGGCCTGGCCTACCTCAGAGGACCAACAACCCAGGGCTCTGAATCTTTAGCTGCATTGGAAAAATCAGCACAAGAAAATAAGGAATAGGGATAACACAGTCTGCACAAAGAAACCCAGGATTGGAGGATGGGGGTACTTCCAAAAACAAGTGTAAGATGTGGCTTATTTTACTATGTGTGTTTATGCATATGTGTGTGTGTGTATAATGGATTAAAATGTGTATCAACAATGATCAAATGTATGCAAAGGACATATATCAGAGTTTGCATTGTCAAAGAAGACTCAGATATTTGGATATCAGGTGAAGACAATTCATCCTGTCTGTTATGCATGTGAAGCTTCAATGCACCAAAAATATCGGTAAAGAAGCCAACTACAGTAGTAGCAAAAATATGCTCCACTTAACAACCTGAAAGCCAACCTCTTTCTTTTGGAGATGTGTGGATGTCCTTTTTTATGTCCTGTTGTTCGGCAAAGCAACTGAAGAAAAATAACTATGCAGGATCCAATCTGGATTGGTCACCGGGATCAGAGGTTTTGTCTTCCCGAGCTTTCGAACCTGTGCTGAAGCCCATCCTCAGGGACACACTCTGCTAGCGAGAAGTTCCTTGAGGATGCGCTCCAGCACGAGTCTGAAACCTTGAAAGACTAAACCTCTGGTCCTGGTGACTGACCTAGATTGGACCCTGCAACATTACCCTGGGACACGTATATTTGCCTTCGTTTTCATCGTGAAAAATAACTATTCTCATTATTTTTGTACAGCAGATACAAAATGCCTACAAACACTTTGCTAAGGTATTCCCCCTTTTTTGAAGGCGGATGGAAAAGGAAAAAAAAAAAAAGAGCTGAAAGGAATGTTCCTATGGCTGCAGTTATTCAGGATATTGCTTACAAGTGCAAGACTGAGAGCAATTTTGACACAACAGATTCAGCATCGCAGTTTTAGGTAAAAGGCATTACAGGCATTGGCAGTAACTCATCCAATGTCTCTGGTTGCCTCTTTGTGTATAAGTATATCAGAAACCCATCCCTGTGTATGACAAGCACTGAGAAAAAATACATTTGGATCAGATGGTGGCAGGGAGATTACACCACCCTTTTCTATTGCATGTTCAGCTAACAGACTGGGTGTTCAAAAATTACTAAGTGAAAAGCTACATAGGTAAAGCAAAGATAAAGATACAGCATAAACTATTGCAATTATGGAGCAAACCAAACATTCTAACACCCATACACGCCTATGTAAATGAAATAAAATTACCCACTCCACCCACGACCATATTGACTTCACACACACAACAGATATCTAAGCTCAATTGGAAGTGGTGCATTTTCTTCTCAATGATGATCTGTTATTGAAACAACTGATAACCAGGTAAACAATGCAGAACAGGATATCCCCCATTCGAGCTTTATAACAGTACTGAGACTTATAGCCAAAGTAAGTACTGTATGCTTCTTTTATTGATTCACAACATAATGGCATCAATGATGTGAAGGTCAATACTCTGAAGGTTATGATTTTGGAATTGTCTTTTGTCTATAACTGGCAACATCCAAAAGAGGTGCACTTGATTGTAGGTTGATCACTTATTGCTATGTGATTATCCCCACTGATACACATGCCAAATGAACATTAATGGATCTATCTATATCTATATAACTTCTGTTAAGAAAGTGGGATAACTCTAGTTCCGTAATCAGAGATTCACGATAACCACATTTTCCTGGGGGAAATAAATCTAACACACTTGCAACCCTGCCCAGAATCTGATGCCTGGAGACATATACAAATATTGCAAATAAATAAGTACAATAATCTCTTCTCCCACCAGCACACTGATTTCAACCCTTAACTCAATTGTGATCTGTGTATTTGCTTCCCAGTCACAAGCTATTTGAAACAATTGAAAAAAGGATTGTTGCTATGACTCCCCCCTTATAGCTTTGACAGTAACATCAAAGAAACATCAATTTGCCCCACATTTGCTCATTATTTTCTAGACTCCTTTCCTTTAATGTTGTTATAAGCAGGCAAAGAGAGCTGAAACGGAAGGGGGGACCTCCACTTACTTAGGAATGAAGTAGTACCCAATTGTCTAGTCTGCTTATAAAATATAATACAATTCTTATAAAAGAAGCTGATTCTCTCATAAATGTAGGATCTTACTTACTGTGGTGCTTGGAAGTTTGTGAAACCTGTTGAATGTTCCATTTCTGCATAAATATAACCTAAAATGTGATCTATTGAACTAGATAGAGAACCCAATTCAACAAGTAAGTCAAAACCATGTTCATGTATTTATTGAGGGAAGTGATCCAAAGCTACATATTGGTGTGTGGCAAAAGTGGTGTATCCACCTTCAGTAGCAATAACTGCAACAAAACATTTTCAATAACTGTTGATCAATCCTTCACATCAGGATTTTTAGCCCATTCCAACAGCTTCAACACAGGGATTCCTCACTTGAACTACCTGCTTTCAGGTCCTTCCACCATATTTCTATAGGGTTAAGGCCTGGGCTTTGACTTGGCCATTCAGAAACTTTAACTTTCTAGTGTGTTAATTATTATTTGGTTGTATGACTTACGGTCTGTGTTTTGGGTTGTGGGCTTGCTCCATGATCCACTTTCTCTTGAGCTTTGTTCACAGAGAAATACTCTGAAGTATTTCTGTATAATTTGCTGGTACAGTTCAGAATTCAATGATGGGAAAGCCATTTTGGTCCAGAGATAGTAAAACAGGCCCCAAACAGGATTCTGTCACTACAGTTCATAAATGGGGTAAGATTCTTGTGCTGAAATGCAGCTTTTGCCTTTTGCCAAACATAATACTTTTAGCTGAAGCTGATTCTATTTTGGTCTCATCCATCCACAGAACATTCTTCCAATAGCCTTCTGTGGTTTTGCAAATTGTAAGTGGGTAGCTACGTTCTTCTTGCAAAGTAGCAGCTTTCTCTTTGCACTCTACTACACACATCATTGTTGTTCAGTATTTTCCTGATGGTGGTCTCATGAATACTGACGCTTGCTAATGCAAAAGAGGCCCTTAGTTCCTTTCATGTTATCCTGGGGTTGAGATCTCTGAGTGTATTACATGCCTCGCTTTTGGAGTGATCTTTGTTGGTCAAAGAGTCTTAGTGAAGGTTACAATGATGTTGAATTGACATTTATACACAAGCTGTCTCACAGTGAACTGGCAAAGTCTAAACTCTTTGGAAGCAGTTTTGTAACATTTTCTAGCCTGATCGTAAAAAAACCGCTTGTTTTGAGTTCCTCAAAAATCTCTTTTCTTTAAACTATGACATAGTGGTGTTCTGAAGATCAGACTTTATATAGTGAATACCCAGAATTCTGATATTTAAATAAGGCAGCACCTCCCACACTCCCGATTATCATCCCATTGGCTAAACACCTGATTCTAATTTCCCCTTCAAGTGAACTGATACTCCTAGAACACGGCTGTCAAACTCGTAGCCCATGGGCTAGATGCATCACGTGGCGGCCACACCCATGCCTGGTTTAGCAAAGGGGGAAAAAGTCCCAATACATCATGTGACAACACCATGATGACACGAATTTGACACCCCTGCCCTAGAGGTTCACATACTTTTGACAGACACAAATATGTAGCTTTGGATCATTTTACTCAATAATTGAAGAAGTATACATTTTAACTCATTTAATTGGGTTCTCTTTATCAAGTTTTAGATGCTTTAGGTTATATTTATGCATACATATTTAAATTTCAAAAGGCTTCACAAACTTTTAAACTGAGATGCTGCACTCAATTTACCTAGGTTTGCCCTTTACAATAGCAGAGCTGCTGCCATAAGGATACTGCAAGTCTATCATAATTGTTATCTGGTGGTGAAATATTCTAATGAGCTCATAGTTTAAGAATAATTATATTGTTTCTATTAGGTATAGTTGATTGATAAAGGAAAAGGGATGGCAGAACCTGGGGGCAGAGTTAAAAGGGGATCAACCTAGAATCCCTATGTAGCCACAAGAGTACTAAATCCAACTCCCCTTGAATGCCGTTGACCCTTATCTAAGTCTAAGCAAGTGTCAATCATTAGTTGAGAAGATTCCTGTGCATAGGCTTTTAGCAGTAAAACAGTTTAGTTGAAACTTCACCCCTGGACCTGGTCTTTTGCATATGAAAATTGCATGAAAGACCTCACTTAGGAGAAATACCTCCAAAACTATGAATCATACCATTTGGGGGGACGTATAAAACTCTTGAGAGGTGTGTGAGTAGAAGAGGAAGGTTGTAAATAAAATTGCACGTCATATTCCTCCTGCAGTCCAAAGTTTACAGATTTCCCATCAAACACCTGCTTGACTTCAAACTTTTTATTATTACAAATGTATATTATTTTATTTTTAAAAATCCACACAGAAGCCATTCAAAATAATTACAACAAAAATTAAAATACTGCAGATGTAATGAATGAAAACATAGTTTTTAACAGTCTATCGAGAGCAATGTAAGGAAATTTTAAAAAGCACAAATATTTAATGAGGACCAAGTCTGCTAGATTCTCTTAGCTGCAAATGCCCAACACAACAGTTCTAAATTTTAAGCCAATTATTAAACAGAGACAGGGGAAGGTAAATTGACCTGAGGGATGTTAGGAACTAAATTCCCCATGTACATATCTCTACTCACCTTTCATCTGCACTACTTAAGCATGGCCAAGTTTGGAAATCATGTTGGACAGTTCCTAAGTAACTGGCTTACTATTCTTCTTATTAATAAGAAAGTCAATTGAGATCAATATTGCTGATAGTGGGTAAAAAAATCCTCCAATGATTAAAGTTAGGAGCAAGGAGGGTCTTGTGTACATTAAACAGTGAGCCTGGAGATGCTTTTTAAGAAGTTAAGACACAGACTCATACAAATAGTTATATTCCTCTACATCTGTCGTCTGATGAAATTGTTCCCACCAACAGCACTAATTTCCTCTCCCTGTGGAGTGTTTGGGGCACCCTCTAAAGACTGGGGAGGGGGGGGCACAAAGAAAAGAGAACGAAGTGTTGCATCAATAATACTTTACTGATAAAATATAATGATGTAATTATTTCCATCTAAGTGTAAATATGCCATGGAATCTTAACAACTGAAAATACAACTCTGCACTGGGGAGACTGAAATACCTACTGCAACTGTTTGTCTATCCATCCATCCTCAACAGGCAAAAATATATTGGTAATCAAGGATTATTACTGATGAACTGAAGAGACATTAAAGAAGACATACAAGGATACAATAAAAACAAATGCAAGAACTAAAGGTGAATATGTGAAATAATGTATAAAAGAGAATTGAAGGCAGGCAACTTTCCACAAATAGTAATACATGAGCAAATAAAATAAACAAAAAAACAAACTACTTACAGATATAAAAATTATTAAACTGCTGTTCAAAAATTTCAGTCCACATTATGTAATACTTTTTAGTGTCTACTGAAGACAAATATTTTTTTGAAAAAAAATTAAATAGAATTCATTTACTGCTAAATACGTAGGAGATAACAGTGCATTAAAAGACTTTCCCCCCATAAAGCAATACATATTACTCCGCTGGCAAAACAAAGATTACACATGATCTTATATACAGTATGTTTATTTTTATCTTAAAACAGTTATCTTTACTTAATGTTGATTAAGTACCATCAATGAAGATTATGAAGGGGAACTAAGCTTATTACGTTTATATAAAATATTATACATAATCAAATACTTCAAGCTTCCACTTCCCTAACAACAAGATGTCCTCCCAACCTCCCCACCCGACTCCC
>JANHFL010003290.1:64644-97649 GCA_032468155.1 Oxyrhabdium leporinum
CACAGAGAAGGCTCTACTTCTGGGGGTCACCAGCCGGCATTTCGCCGCCGATGGTACCCCCAGCAGGCCCTCTCTGTATGGTTGAACATATTCATTTTTTAGAGCAAAGACAGCAAATAATCGCTTTTTAAAGATGTATGTTGCTCTGCTTTCTTCTTTCATATCTTCTTCCATCAATTCTTTAAAAAGAGAGCCAGTTTGGTCCAGTGGTTAAGGCACTAGGCTAAAAAGCTGGACATGGTGAATTCAAATCCTGCCTTAGCCATGAAATCTAGCTGGCTGATCTTGAGCCAGTCACTCTCTCTCAGCCCAACTCATCTCATAGGATTGTTGTTGTGTAGAAACAGGAAGAGAAAGGAGTGTTGGATATGTTTGCCACCTTGAGTTATTTATAAATATATATAGACTATAAATCTTGACATGAAAAGAGATTCTTCTTCTTAAAACCCTAACACAAAAGTAACAAAAGTAACAGAGAAAAAAATAGGACTATAAAATTTCCATAAAATCTGCAAAGACCCTTATCTCAAATCTTGGAATGAGATGGTTACAGCTTAAATGCTTGCCTCTTATACTTCATCTATGATTTTTGGTTGATTTATAGTAACTGAAATCCAGATAACTCAAAATCTATGGTTCAATATCAGAATTCCTGGAACCAGTCATGGAAACCACTATAGAGAAAGGAAATGAATGAATCTTCGAGTTAATTATAAAAATAGCAGGGTATAGAGAGTAACGCTGATGGGAGATAGGTTTTCCAAGTCAGGTCAAGGACAGAAAGTACTCCAGTGAACAGAATAATAAAGAGGACAAAGGAGCAGCAGAAAGTTTGGACTAGTCTGAGGACAAGAAAAGAAGGCAACGTAACAACAAACCTTAAGCAAATTTTAAGAGTCAAACTAGATGATTATTCTTTTAACATTTGGTCCCAACGTTTGTAGACTTTTGAGTATAAACTTTCAGCAAAGTAAGTGCAATTAAATGTTGAGGTACAGTAATGGCCAAACAACCCTTTTAAACAAAAGGCTTTGAAGTCAGTATGTCTTTTTCCACATGTCTCAATGCAACAAAGAACTTTCACTGCGAGATGAAAAAATGAGAAAATAAAATTCCTCCCATTAATTATACAACTCTGTTATCACTGCCAAGAATTACAATTAAAGCCATATTTATACTTTTACTATAATAGATGACACAATATTCATGAACAATATTGTCCTATGGGAAAAGCCAGCTAGAACTATAATCTGCATTTGTGCATTAGTCAAAGGAATATGATTGTGATGATGCCCCAGGCTAAAATAGCTGATGGAATGTAATTGGTTGAAATTTAACCAGCTGGAGCCATTTGTTAACATCTGCAACAACTAAACTTATTTACAATGCATTTTGGAATTCAGCAGACTTAATGTCACGGAAAATGGCAGTTCTGAAAAACACAGTGGAGCAAAAAACAGAGGTAAAGATATTGATATCTATCTCTATCTCTGCATCTATCTCCTAGACCTAAAGCAATTAATAAATATTTTTTATTGTTACCGAGAAAAGTTTATGGCTAAGTCTATGCAGTCACTAGGAGTCAAGCTCCACTCAAGAAAAAATATTTTTCTTAAGTCTCAGAATCAAAACAGAAGTTTGCTTCTTGGTTGCACTGGTGATACTTTTCTTACCTGCTTTGTATTTTAATTCTTATAATTGTTTTTATTTTATTTAAATTCTGTTTGCTACCCATGGTCACTTGTTGAGATGGGCAACCATATGAACTGAATAAATAAACGAATACAAACATATGTCTGAAATATTATTTAATGGGAACAAAAGTAAATATAGCTCATTTATTTCATGTCCCACAACTTTTATTCTCATTCTTAACAGACTTTTGGCTTGCTTTGATAGTATTAAGCTCTTCTTGAAGTTTCTAATTTATTTTTTTTTCTGTTACCATAAGAACATGGGGCATTGTTGTACATCAAGAGGGACTTTCCATCTAAATTACCTATACTGAATAGCAGTAGTTCTTCAGGATCAAAGGTACTTGGTACCTGAGCCTTTTTAATGAGAGATATCAAGGACTGCACTGGACCTTTCAGAATGCATGCTCTTTTGTAACTGAGCAATACCCTTCCTATATCCTCCTCCTACTCACACAGTAAAAAACCCCCCATCAGAATATTTATTGCCAATTGATGAATTTTTAAAGACATTATTAGGATGGGTTTAAGACCTTTTCCCTTTTTTATTCCAGCTATATATTACTTCCATTATCTAAACTTACTAAAGATTATTCAGTTTTAAACAATCTAATTTCCTGTAATTATCACATATCAACATGCAGTCCTTTTTGAGTATGTCCCATGACATTGCATTACAATCATATTGACCAGAAATCCTGGTCAGAATAACCTTTGATGTTCTATAAGTTTTCCCCCTCAGAAACATCATTATTTTTTACTGATGGTGACATGGTCTATGAACTGTACCTTATCACCCTTTTCCTCAGGTTCATCTTCATTAAGAAATTCTCGTTTGGGGTATGGAATCTGGCAACCAGCAAAAACACTGGAACAGGAAGAATACAGTGGAATTGCACCAGTATACATTAGCTTACAATCTTACATTAATTTAAAAAATATATTAGAGATCAAATAAAATTTTGGACATCTCTAGCAGAAATGTGATGAAATGAAAAATATTTGCTTTCATTTGAATATGGTCAATATGTTGTTACACATTGGACATATTTATACAAACTCTGGCTAGTAATCAGTAATGTCTTTCTTCCCGAACTAGTCATGGTGATTTCAGGTTGATGTTGAATTATTTTAGTCTCCTTGTTGTAGGCTATTTCATTGCACATGTTAAAAGCAGCTCAGAGTTTCATATCGTTTGTGACAACTATGGGCCTCTTCCAATTAGAATTTGACTCCATGCTTACAACATGGTACACACAGAATTTGATAGGGAGAACTGATGGTGAGGAATCCCGTGTAATTCTATTATCATGAACAAATCACACTGTCATCAGTTTTAAACTGATGTTTGCCGTAAATCTGCAGTGATTGGAAGATCTGTTAGAATGTTCCTATAAGTGCTTGACAGATCCATTACAAAAATGTTGACTGTGGCAATACTGTTAATGCCATGGCAGTTATGTGTAACATAGTCCATGTATTTGTCACTATTCGTCTTAAATACTTCTCCCCTCTCACAACGCTAAATCAGGCCCCCAATTTAACAATAAATGTATAGTTGTAGAATAATGATATGCATGGGGTGTCACCTGGAATGCGAGTGGAGGAAATTTTAAAACATATTAGAGCTAGAACAGAGTGAAGACCATTTCAATTTGTATGTCAGATATATAGTATTAGACTGGATTGGAAGCAGATAATTTCAGGAAATAATGCTCGGAGCAATTTAGTAAGATTTACGACTAATAAAAACAAAACAGTTCTAGTGTTATTCTACTTTCAAATATATACAGACAAATTAAGATAGGAAGGTTCTGCTTCTTTTCCATGTGCTTCTTTTCTTGTGACCCAGAAGAAGGATTGGACTGAGCCTGTTGATTATTTTGATAATAGCTAATAGACCTCTTATCAATCTGAGAATCTAAACTTGCATTCTGTTCTACACTACAGAAGACAATGAAAAATGCTTAATTTTCTGCCTCTGCTTTCGACTAGAATGTGATATTGAAATTGGTTGTCTCGATGGTCTAGATCAAAAATTGGATGGGGTTACAGTACGTTCCTGCAAGTTCCCCTGGATCTCTTGATACCTTTTAATACCACTGACCGTGATATCCTTGTGAACGGTCTGGTAGAACTGAGAACTGAGCCTCAGGGCATTTGTACAGTACTTTATGTCCTTTTTGTTGTGCTGTGTTCAGTAAGTAATGCTGGGGAACTGTTCACACTCTAGGTTATTGATGCCCAAAAGATTCCATATTGTTCTTCATGCTGTTCAGCATCTATAGGCAATCCTTGAATTATGACCATAGTGGACCCAACCATAACTTGTTTTGGTCATAAGTTGAGGCATCACATGACCGAACTTAATTTTACAACCATTTTTACAATGGTCATAAAGCAAGACACCATAGTACTTAAGCAAGTCATGTGGCTGCAAGCAGCCATGTGGTTGTTAAGCAAATCCAGCATATCCAACAGGCATTTTTTGCTAGAAAACAGCAAAGGAATTCGTAAATCACACTCATGTGATGGCAAGACATTGCAACTGGTTGTAAATGGGATCTAGTTGCCAAGCATTTCCATTGTGATTACTTGACCATGGGAGCGCGGGCCTGCAGCAATTATAACTTGGAGCACGGGTTACAAGTAGCTTTTTTGAAATCTGTTGTAACTTGGACCAGTCATTAAGCAACTGATTGTGACTTGTGGACTACCTGTACTTTTCCAATATTTTGCAGCAACAGACAAGATAGCAATAACTAAATAAATAAATAAATAAATAAAATGGATTGTTTTTGTTGCACCAGTTTATGTGCATCAGAAAATATGGGCAGTAAATCAAGAGCAATTCATTGTGAAAAGTGTTGATTTTTTCCCAATTCCTTCAAAAACCATCAGCCAAAAGCACTAATAATTAGGTATTGGTACCAAGATGGTAGCACATACCATTTTGTTTATAATCTTCCCAAAATAATATAGAAAATCTATAATTATTTTTGAGAGTATTGCTCAATATCAATCTTTTATTTCTACATTTAATTCTGTTTAAATATAAATGTTCCTACGCACACTACTTTAAGAATGGAATCTTGGATACGCCGTTTTAAATCTGAGTATGGATCTATTATAAAAGAGAAATCTTTAATGTTATAAAATGGATACTTTAGAGATATAATGAAACACACATTATGGCTATTATTTTATTTTTATGTAAGTTTAGAGAGTTATTTGGAAAGTAAATTATATTATACATAGTGGAGTAAGGACTACAAAAAACAGGAAAAAACATACTCTGATGTAGGCAATGGGTCTTCCTGGAAGTAAAGATCCTGCAAAGCTTGCTCTGAGGTAATTCTTTTAGTTGGATCCATAGTCAGAAGTTTTTGAAGCTGCAAAGAAGCCAACTTATATGAATTTCTCAGTAAAACTCAAGGACACGCATTATGTATTTAGTATTATGACCAATAATACTAAAATAAAACAAATACAAATTAACTTATGGGATTCTATATACAGAAAATATGTATCATAAAGTTAAAAAATTAGAAACCATAAACTAGAAAACCTAAAATGTAGAAGTCTCCCTTACATTGATCATAGCCCAGCACGAGAAGGGGAAACAATTCCGGCAGGCAATGATCTGATCTGATCTGATCAAAGCTTCATTCCATCACATTGGTTCCTCCTCCATCTAAACATGGAGCTAACAGAAGGCTCCTGTTATATTTGTTCTCCTGCCATAATTGATATTCAGAAATGGAAAGTAAGTTGTTTGGATGAATTTGGCAATAAATGACAGAACCGTATGGAGCATCTGGCTCAGCCAAGGAAGCTGAGTAGATGACTGGCCCAGCCAGTATTTTCAGCTCAGCCTATGCCACATGGTGTTTTAAGAAGAAATGGAAAGCAAGGCATGCCATTTTAAATTCCCAGAGAAAAGAGGAGATATAAACCTAACAAATTAGTTAATACATGAATTATTAATTATTGTCAGTGTAGGTAAAACTTTAAATAATATTAAAATTACTAAGATATTTTGCCTACCGGAAAGAATTTAAGTTCTTTTATGCATTATATTTTAGATCTGTATATTTTAAACCTCATTTTCTGCCAGAATATAGTAAGGGTGACATCTTATATATCCTTTCCCTGAGACTAAGCGTCTCTGAATGGGGCTTACTTCTGAGTAGAAATGTAGAGATTACATGGTTAACTTTACGAAACAAAAGATTACTTCAACAGCAACAAAGTTTTCTTCTACAGCTATTTGATACTAAGAGTGTACCTTACTTAAAAAGAAAAACAAAGCTTCTATGTCACTTACCAAAAGGAATACTTTGCTATCAGGCTTGACTTTGTGTTTTTCCATGTATTTGAGGAGGCTACTATTGGCATATCTGAAAAAAGAAACAAAGAACGAAATCAAAAGAATAATGTAGCATCAAAATAAAAAAAGTTTTTACTACATATACTACTGTATATGTTAATTACATTTCACAAGCTTTTATTTCCTGGTACATACAATGAACCACATATACTGGCACAAATAGGCTCTATTGTGGAATAATTAAAGCAGTTATAAAGATATACTAAACTAGGTCTCTCTAATGTATCATAATGTGTGTCTACATGTATATATTTCAATTAATACTCATTTTTAACAAAATCTGGAATGACTAATAAAACTAATGTGAAAATAACAATTAAAGCATAAAAGCAATAGGAAGCAGAAGCCAAGGTAATAAAATTGATATGGAGTCGGATAGCACCTTCAAGACTAATCAACTTCATTGGGACATACCGGTAATCTGTGAATAGCAGCTCACTTCATCAGATTCACAGAATGCAAGCCCACACTATGGATCTGTGGATGTGATTTGCCAGAAAGTTAATGCCCAATAAAATAAGTTAGTCTTGAAGGTGCCATTATATTCCATAATTACCTTGTGTCCATTGAGTAATACAGATCTTCTCCCCTCACCAAAGTTAATGAAATCAGAAATAAAAATTAAAATAGAAGCAAATATTCTAAAAATGCATATGAAATCCTATCGAATGCTCAAGAAAAGTATGGCAGTACTACATAAGAAAATAGGGTTGTCCATGCTCATGAATGAATTGTGATAATCTGAACCTTTGTTCTATTCTAAGAGGTTGTAGAATATCTGAAGAATAAATATTTTATTTGTCAGGCACATAGCCCAATAATCAGCATCTGTGATTCTTAAAGTGTTAAAGATGATGGGAACTCAAACTGAACAACTTATGTGAAGGGCACAAGTTGCTACATGTTGATGTGAGTCTCGAAACAATGCAACTCTCTCAATACTGATATAATTTACTGCCCCTGTTAGGGTTCCTGTTCCTGTTAGGACCTGATTCTCAAATTCTAGACACAGCAACTAAAAAGCAATTATCCATTAAACTAGATTACTGAAAAAAGAAACTTTAAAGTTGACCAAAGCTTGGTTTTAATACTGATCATAAATAGTTCGGTTGATCACTTATTCATACGGACACAGGCAGTTAATAGCACATATCTGCCTTAATTAGCCACTAATTTTCACCTGGACTCTGGCTGGTGACCCTCAAGTTCCAGAAAAAAAATTGATGTCACATGACAGAAGGTTGCCAATTTCTTCTAAAGTAGCTGAAAGGCAACCTGTATATCAAATGATAATAATCTAACTGGGACATAGAAAGCATTTGTATTTTAAGCCTCAAAAAGGAATTTTAAAATACAATCCTTGCTTACTGATGCTTTGCTCAGCAACCATTTGAAGTTACAACAGCACTAAAAAGTAAGTTTATAAGTGGTTGAACATATGGCCATTGCACTAACCCTGCAATTGTGTGATCACAATTTGGTTGCTTGGTATCTGGTGCAATATATGACGGTTGCAGCATCCTATAGACATGTGATTGCTATTTCCAGTCTTCAAAGCTGGCATTAAACAAGCAGTCAATGGGGAAGCTGGCAGGAAGTGAAAGTCACGGTTATGGCACACATGATTAACTGACATTATAAGCTGGGCGTGGTAATGTGATGTTTTACTTTACATGACTGTGTTGCTTAGTTGCCAGTCTCAATTGCAGTTGGTAAGTGAGGACTACCTGTACAGTAGCCATGTTCAGATACAACTCATGATTTAGAGTTATGTATTGTAATAAAAGTCTCAACATGACATACTCCCCCTTTCTATAAGGAAACGATAATTGAGATTTCACATACTGTCTAAATCAAATTAGTTTCTTGGTCGTACTGAATTTATCCCATTTTCTTCCATTTAAGTTTGACAAATGTGTTTCTGAAATTCATACCCACAAAGGAAGAATATGTTACAAACCATGATCCTTTCATGAAAAGAAAGATAGAAAAGGATGAAACTTTTATGTCCAAATCTACATCATGCTCCTTCCTACTACCAAACCTCCCAAATAAAATAATAAAAACTATATACCAATAATTATATATTTAAAACATAATGACCAGAAATATACCACTTACGTTGTTCTTCTAAAATCTTTTTGAAGTGTAGGATATTCTGGCATTTTTCTAATGTCTTCCCAGTCTTTATCTTTGTAAAGTAAAAATTTGGAAAATATTAAAGAAGCACAAGATAAACTACTGGAAACAGTCTACTCTATATTCTACAGTAACTTGACTTACAACCATTAACTTAGTGACTGTTCAAAGTTACAATGGCCCCGTTAGAGTATGATAGTTTTTCACACTTCCAACTGTTGCAGCATCCTCATGATTATCTGTTAAAAATCCAGATGCTTGGCAACTGGCATGTATTTATGATGGATGCAGTGTCTCCTTGGTCATGTGACCTTCTGACAAGCAAAGTCAATGGGGAAGCCAGATGCACTTAACAACTGCGTTAATAACTCAACAAATGCAACGATTCACTTAATAACTATAGCAAGAAAGGTCATAAAATGGGACAAAATTCATTTAACAACTGTCTTGTTTAGCAATGGAAATTTTGGTCTCAGTTGTGATCCTAGGTCGAGGACTACCTGTACAAGCATATGAATTTGCTGACTGAAAGCCATAATAAAATTGTATTTCAATGAAATACATGCATATGAAGAAAAATCAATTTATTGAAAACAAACCAGATCAAAGATTTCTTATAATGTTCTAACGGTCACTGAATTACCTGCAGGAAATCCCATGACGCTAAATATGCGATCAAGCTGATCGTGATGAAAAGGATTACTTGTTTTGATGTCTTCCTGACGACAGTGAAATATAGGTTCTGAAGTCAATAACTCAGCAAATATACAGCCAATAGCCCATATATCTAGGAAACAAAATAAGATACAATATCTAAACAGCTTTTTAGAAAATATAATACTACATTTAACTATTTGTCACAGTAGGTGTACAACAGTCAGCAAAAAAATGAAATAGTGATATTATAACAAGATGAACAAACCATGCATAAATTTCACTTGAGAACCTACTTCAAATGAGTCAGGTACCATATTTTTATATAAAAATTTATATTTATTACAGCTCCCTTGGTATGAAAGAGCACACAGAATAGAATAAAATAAAATAGACAAAATGCTATGCAGTGCCCATCTTATTTCATTTAGAGGCAACAACCTCCTGCATCATTTTGGAGGAAACAATCTTCTTTGGGGACTGGACCATCTCAAGAACACTACAAACTTCCTCCAGTTTTCCCAGAATGGCATAAGTCTAGGAAAGGTTCATAGCTCAGAAAGAAACAGTAAGTTCCACTCCTGCCTCAATGAATTTTGCACATCCTGCCCAAGGACATGTTGATACAGTTCTACAGAGGATTTAATGAGTTTGTCAACTGTACCTCAATAACCATCTGGTTCGGCACAGTAACCAAACAGGACAGGTACAGACTTCAACGGAGAGTTAGGACTGCAGAAAAAAAAATCACCTCAAATCTGCCTTCCATTGAAGATCTGTATACTGCAGGAACTAGAAAGAGGGCTGAGAAAATATCTACAGATGCCTCACATCTGGATATAACCTATTTCCACTTCTCCCCTCAGGGTGCCACTATAGAGCATTGCATGCCAAAGCAACTAGAGGCAAAGATAGTTGAGGGTGGAGGTTCGTTCTCCGAGCTTGTGGGTTGGTTTCTTAATGTTTCATTACCAAGCTATTTGTATGTGGGTGACTATTCACTCCAGTTTAAAGAGATCCTTCAGAATCTTTGCACAATCACATTTTCAATTTGCTGCTCTGAATTGTTTGATATCATCCACAAACTTAGCGAGCTTATTATCTGGAGTCTGTGGTAAGACAGAGCTAAGCATCTTTTAGCTGGAGATGACAGATGGTGTCAAACTGTGAACAGAAATCTCTAGGGAGTCAACAGGAGTTAAGAGAAAGGACTTCCAAAGCTTCAATTTAAGGTTGCATGAAAATCATATCAGAGATTAGTCAAGACATCTAGCCATAAAAGCAAACCGGGAAAATAAAATGCATTTATTTTACTAGGAAAATCCAATACATTTATTTTTTTTACAAAATCTATCAGGACTGTTCCCAACTAGTCACAATCTATATCAATTGCAAAAAAGAAAAATGTCCTTATACAGTATCCATCTCCTGGGTAATGAACAGCTTGAAGACTTCCTATGAAGTCAGTTTATATAAATGGGCTAGAATAATGGATTAAGAATATGATAGCTTGAAATCCCATGCATTCCCACAATGGGTCTCCAAAACTAACTTCCATGATTCTGCCAATTCTCCCTACAACTCTTTGTCACAGTCAACTATGAATGTTACCAGCCATGTTACTCCAGGAAAATCCCTTTCTATTGCTGTTTTACCAAGATGCAGTGATAACCCTGTTCCTTTAGAGGCCTGGAGATCTGTGTTAACAGTTAGATTCCTTTCCCAGAATAAGACTCTCTGGCTCATTAAGAACTTTCCACTTTTCTTATATCTAAGTTCAAGACTTAGGAAAAAAGTTTGAAAGAAAAAAAGGAAATAGTTACCTTTTGAAAGGAATGAGCTAGGAAACTGCTCCATCAGATCCAGGATCTCAACAAATGCACATACTCCAAAAGAGATTCATATAACCTAGATCTCAGCTCATAAAACAAAACTATCCAGCCCCACATAGCTGTTGAGGCTAAAGGACTAAAAACCATGTGGAGTTCAGGAAGTTTAATGCTACCTAAGGGTAAAAACATCTGTCTTTTGCGCATAAATTGAACTCTTCCTCCCCCACCTGCTTTTCATAAGATCAGGAGCTACACAACAACTAGCTTCACTAGTGTTAGCTTGCTGTCCAACTTCACTAATTTCCAACTTGGTAACTGCTGGCTGGAGACTTTGCTCTGAACTTGTCTTCAGCCAGCCTTAATGGAAAAAAATAGTCCAGACAAAAGCAAAGACAAAATGGAGTTTGCCTTTTCCATTTTTAAAACCCATAGGGGATATTGACACTCTTGATTGGTTTCTTGGCCTCCGATTTTTCTGGGCTTCAATTGTTTCTGCCCATTATCTAGATAGACAGGTGTACTAACATGTCTTTTTAATCTTTCTATGTCTGGATCTCATGAAATAGAATTACTGCATATTCATTACAGCTAATACACATGGGGTGGGGACATAGGAGAAATCAGACTGCATACCAGCATCATTGGTGTGAAAAAAATATAATTTTAAAACTCTGGAAGGGCAAATTAAGTTGCTAAATTAGATACTGGAAGACTATATTTTCTGAAACGCTATATTTTCCATGTGCCAGATCAACTAAGTGCAAGTTAGAGGAACTCAATGAACCAATAACTGAATGAAGGGTTTAAATCTCACCTCTAACTATTCAAGGCTGTTTATACGAAGTTTCCTCTAATTTCATCCTCACAACAGTAACCTGATAAGTTAGGTTGGGCTGAGATTGACTGACTGATCCAAAAATCACCAGTGAGCTCTATGGTCAATGGCATATTAAATATTAATATCTGCAGACCGGGCCCAAAACCTAAGAAGGAAAGCAACTGCAGTGCAATATTTCTGAATTTACCAAATTGGGTAGAACTTGACAATGAAAGTATATTAAGAAAGAAACCTTCACAGGAGTGCTGAAGAAATTTGATCACAAGCCTTCTGAAGGGAAATAAAGATACTATGGTTGTACAATTTGTTGTAAAGAGGTACTTTGGGAGTATACATGAAGCATCTCTCTTTGAACTGTTGAAGCAGTGACATCATTTATTAGGTTCATGTGGCTGCTTCACAAACTTTTCAACAATAATGGCTTGCACGAATCACGAAGCCCAGTTCATGGCACTCTGAGCAATCTTATCTATATTCAACAGGTAATCAAGATTTCAGTCAGGATTTTTCCCCTTTAACTAGTCTATAAAAAGAATTTGAAAAATCCCTGCAGGACAAAACTGTGAAGAATTCAACATTAGTGAAAAATTGTTCTGTGTTACCTTCACCATCTCAAAATAAGCTTGATAATTAGCTTTAACATGTTTTGGTCAAATTCCATCCAAGTCTTCTGTTCATCTGTATTCTATATCTTTGTTTCATTCTCCTTACCAACGACTACATTTTTATGTATTGAAAGTATTGTCTTGTTTCTGCATGTAATTCTGAAGCCTCACCCAAAGGGTAGTGGGTGTATCTTTTAAATAAGTAAACAAAAAGAGCAGCACATAAGCCTGGGCCAAGAAAATAACTTGAGAAAATGTCTCAAGCCGCTCCTACCTTCAGACAATAAAATTAAGTGCTGGCAAAGACACATTCAGACTTGCAAGATTCTGTTATTATAATAGTCACAGTAAAAATAGTGTTGACCTATATGGCACTGGTTCCTCAGTCTGCTTTACATTGTAGGGGCAATAGCAATCTTGTTATCTCAATGTCAGTGTGTCCGTGAAGGGAAGTAAGTTCCTCTACAGGCAAGGAAGAAATATTAAGTCTTCTACAAAAAAAAAACAACACACTAGACTCATCTCTAATGACTGAGAATTAGAACATGAGACCTCCGGAAGTTAAACTGTTCCCATTCCTCTAATGAAAGTCCCCTTAATTAGTATTTTTTCAGACAAATTTTGGATATTTTTCAGTAATGGACATGGCTCTGGGGCATTCATTTTGGTTCAGCAAGGATAATAAGAATGTTCAAAGTAGACCTATAAATGATTTTTTTTCCTGATCTTGGAAGATTAGAGACATATATCCAATAAGAAAAGAAAGGCAAGCAGAGAAATTGGAAGATCATTCTCTCCCCATCCGAAAGAATATTTAAATATTTCTTAAAAGTACAAGATTATTAAAGCAAGATTATTTAACACACAAAATATTTCTTAACCACTAGGATTCAGGAATCGGAATAGAGGAAAATTACTTTTTAAAGTCTATGTCTCATATTTAAGTTCAACATTCTGTATATGTACACAGGATCACATTTATAATAATGTTACTTTGAAAAGGGCATGGACAATGAGAAAAGAAGCATGACAGAATGGAAATCAAAATTTAAATGTTTGGTCCTTCTTTTCCCACATGCATATTTCTGCTTTTTCAAATAAGAATTACTAATATACTAGGCAATAGAGTCCTATGGCAGTATCTCCAAAGCATGCATAGTGACTTCATTAATCTATCATAGAAATAGAAGAACCTGAACATATCATAGAAATAGGAATACCTGAAGGATATTCTGATTTTTACAATCCAAGAGAGCCTACCTGTTCTATAAGCTCCCTCACTTTTTAGCTGTCTCTATATCATTCCTGAACATCTTTTTTTTTTTTTCCATTATTCTCAGAGAATCATACATAGGGGCTATTCTTTCCCAGGATAAACAATGCAACATTGAGTGTGGAAAAGGAATGAGAAATAATAAGCCACAGAAAATAAATACATGATATAGTTAACAACAAAGGAGGATGATCTCCGAAAGCAGTGATGCAATTAATGTGGATAATGGTTCTGCAGGAATATCAGGAAATTCAGTCAATCAAATAAAATTGATAGATAAAACAGAAGATGGTTATTAAGTGGCCATTAGAGGAGCATGACCTTATATGGGTGCATCAGCATAGTATATTCTTCAACTCCAGCAGGTTTTAAAATTATCAGCAAAAGCAAAATCTTCTTCAACCACGCACTTTTAAAATTTGTCAGAACTGCAGCCCCAGAATTCTCAAGGGCTCATGTTGGCTGGAGAACCTGGAAGTTGCAGTCCATATACACTTGGACAACCCAGATTAGTGAAGGTAGACAGAGGAAATGATTTGATAAGAACATTTTGGTCTTTTTCCGCAGATACAGAAGGTGACGACCTAAAACACAGGATCTTTTACAAGAAACTAGAAACGGAAATGGCAGTTGGATATTTTTGGAATAAAAAGCTATTAAGTCTGATAGAAGCACATTCAAAGTATTTGTGAAACATCCTCCAGTAATGATACTTGTAATAGGGGCATGCTTTAATTTGTATGAATTAACAGAACTGTATTTTATTTCTGAAATGGAGTAGACATTTAAAGTATTGAACTACTTAAGAGCTTTATAACTCTTACATTTACTCTACACATTAATAATTCTGATAGTTATTGACCTACATTTTTAAAATCAAAACACTTACCAATTGCCTTTGTGTAGTGCCGTGCCCCAAGTAACAATTCTGGAGCTCTATACCAAAATGTCACCACAACTGGGTCAAGGTCTGCCAGGGGCTTAAGAGGAGAATTGAATAGCCTTGCAAAACCCATATCAGCTGCAAAATAACCAATTTTTGTATTACACCAAACAAATCTTTTCTAAAGTAAATTCTTTTGTACCACTATTACTGATATTATCAATGCCTCCTTTATCTTAAAGCTAGGCCAAGTACACAATCTTACATTGCTGCCCTATCTAGAACTTTCCTATAGGACCTGTTTGAGGATTTTATTTAGTTTATTTCTTCCCCTCCCCCCTTTTTTTTGGATTAATGATTGAAAGTTACTCCACATCCCAAACAAATTGCATTTGCATGGACAACACGTTAACATTGCTGACAATCCTGAACATATTATCCAAAACTTTACATGATAAATGCATTGCATCCGTGTTAGGACTACAAACATTCCCTATTGCCACTCCCTTAACATCATCAACTGAGCATTAGTACTTTTGAACATGTGTTGATTTGAATTGACTTCATCAGTGAAGACAACACCATTATATACTATATTATATCAAATGTGTCATAACTTAGGCCAAAAGAAATGTTCTGTGTAGTTATTAGAAATATAACTTATACTTTGTTATTATTAAAACAAATGTATATTCTTGTTCAGATGAACAGACTTGATATAAAATTTAAACAGTCAAATATTTTAATGTCTAGCATAAAGTACATATAAGGCTGATATTCAGGATATTCAGGACCAAAAATATGGTTCGTGGCATGGAGAGCACAAATGAAGCACCTACAGTGCATTTAGAAAGTATTCAGACCTCCTTCATTTTTGTCAATTTTGCTATGCTGCAGCTTCATTCTACAGTTGTTGAAATTCATTTCTTTCTCATTAATCTACATTCAGTACCCCATACTGACAAAGTGAAAACAAAAGTAAAGGGGGTCTGAATACTTTCTGATTGCACTGTATATTGCAGGCTAATTCTGCCAACTGCCAGGAGTTCAGTTCTCACCAGCTCAAGGTTCACTCAGCGTTCCATCCTTCTGAGGTCGGTAAAATGAGGACCCAAAATATTAGGCACAATATATAGACACAATATATATTAGGCACAATATATAGACTCCGTAAACTGTTTAGAGCAGGGGTCCCCAACTGGGCCGTGCAAGCAAGTGAAGCCCTATCCGTGGGATTCAGGCAGCACATGAAACCACGCCTCCTCCGGTCCATGGAAAAACCTCTCTTCACAGAACTGGTCACTGGCTTAGAGAGTGCTGTAAGCACTGTGGAGGAGTATATAAGTCTAATGCTATTGCTATTGCTATATGTGGCTCTTTAAAATAGCTGATCTTTAGCCAGGATTGTACAACTGCTTTCTGAAACTCTGCAATCTGAGAAAACATGCAGCTGCTTTAATAGTAAATTGTATCTAAAGCACTACAAAGCTTGTATCTAAAGCACTACAAAGCTTAACATTAAAGGCTTGGTAGATCAAGGGGTTTTTTGGCAGCAGCAGTCTGAGTCTACTTTTACTGGCATTATATAGATCATATTTAGGCAATAACACTCAATACTATAAAGAGTTTATAGGAATCATTATAATAGAAAAAAGAATGCAAAGCACTATTTTTTTCCTCATGAGATTTCTTTGTCAAAATGAAAGGACACGTTGGGGGGGAGGGGCTTCAAAGGAAGCTATGCCTATGTCCTACTGCCTCCATCAGACTTGTAGTCATTTTTTGAACAATTAAAATTAATATGAAATAAATGTCTACTATAAAATTTGTGATAGAAATATGCATTTGATTCCTTTGTACCATTTTTAAAAATAAGTAAATTTAGATCCCTGTTAATTTGAGCTAGGCTACAAAGCTTTCCCAACTGCTGCTTAATTATCATATACTTAGACCAGTAAAACAGTGATATATCAAATGCTAGATGAGACCGATAAATTCTATAAGTAATGAAATTGTTGGTTACCGGATATTTTTTATCTACAAAGCTCTGGAGCTTTATAGATAATAACCAGTACCGTGAAATTATCTGAGCAACATACTGCAAACCAATTTAATCATAATATGAGTAGTTTTGTACAATTTAAAAAAGCATCTGCCAGAAAAAAAATCCAGCTTCCTATTTTACACTAAATGAATTTTCTGAACAATTTACAAAAGCATTTTTGAATAAAGCAAGGTAAATGAGAAATACCAAGGTAAGGATTTCTGTAAGCAAGTGTTAAGCATAAATTGCAGTTTACACCTTGGTTTGCATGGCTTTTAGGCCTCAAAATGGCAACATTTGGTTAGAAGGGACATTAAAAGACACATGCATTTATGTTCTATAGCAGGGATGTCAAACCGGTTGCCCGCGGGCCGGATGCGTCATGCACAGGCCATGCCCACCCCAGTTCCATGAAGGGAAAAAAACATTGCAAAACTTCAATGTGATGCCATGAGTTTGACACCCATGTTCTATAGTAGACACAAGTGAATTGTGTCTCAACATAGGTGCTACATAGATCTCATTATGGAATATAGTACATTATTACATTGAGATTTTCTTGCATTCACAATTATATATATATATATATATATTACATTCACAATTCTGATTGACAAATCACAATATTTTTACAGGGAAAAAAGTAATGTCTGTGCCACAAAAGATTTTATTGGGAATTTTTGAAATAAGAAAGTCTTTTTTCTTTTTTCTTTTGCTATTGACATAATCAATTAAAGCATGATAAATATAAAAGTATACATTTGAGTCTTGGATCAGAGTGAACCATTTTATCATTATTGATCTCAAAAGCATGAAGTAATATGGGGGAAAGGCCTTGAATTTAAATCCCAAACAAAGACACAGAAATAGACTTCAATTTCTGTGTATTGCAGCAAAAATTTCTTCTGTGCAAATATGACTTCATTAAAACTAATAAAATAGCTAATGTAGTCATGTAATGTCTATGAATTTTCATAATAAGCAAGTTCATGAATATGCAGTTCAGTATCTGGAGAGTAATGATCTATTGCGGTGTCTGAAATGAAGCCTCATGATAACTAATAATTAATCTCAAGTAAACAGCTTGTACAATTCTGCTATAAATTGCTCTGCAGAAATAGGTAAATAACAAATTTTGAGATTTGGCAGGTTTTCGTACTGATCCACAGAAAAAGTAGTTTAACCACAGAGTTAAGAACTTCAAGCTCTTAAACATTCAATCATAGTTGAAGAATTATACTCAGTTTTAATTGCTCCCTTTCAGTGGCTCCAAGAGCCAGATAAACTGGTAACACCAGTCTTTAACATGCATTGTTATTAATGCTTCAGTAGAGATCTACTATTCATATCCTTAAAACTGGCTCATACATCACATCAATCACTCTAAACAGTTTCCTGCTTTTAATATACATAGAAATTTCTCATCTGCATTTCACCCATGGCAGTTTCCATTAGCTATTTCTGAGAGTTTTGGAAGCCTAGAAATTTTAGAGGTAATAACAATCTACCCTAGCAACTTATTATATATTTTATAATCATTGAGTATGGTAATTCTAAATGTTTGTTTTTGCACTTACCTTGTGTACCAGTGCAGCACATTCTTTTTATGGTATTGTCTCTAATTAAATGAAGTACAAGTTACTACTGATCTCCGAAGAACACGGGACTTTCTCCCATATTATTTGGCACCTTACTTACCCCCACCTCTAACCACATTCTGCTGAATTCTGGAGGCTCCTGAATGGATACAGGAAGCTCGTTTTCCTTTCTCATATTCTCCGATAAGCTTTCCTTTGGACCTAATTATCTGTAAGTCTTTCCTTTGGATTTCCATTAATTTCTATTGCACTTACATTTATAAATACAGGTAATTATAAAACTTACCTATTTTAACTCTTCCTCTTTCAGGACCTTCTCCCATTACTAGAATATTTGCTGGTTTCTGGGAAAGGAAAGAAAATGTCTGCATATTTCATGTATCACACATTAATTTAATGCTACAGTTTTATATATATAAAAGATTTAGACTACACAGATCATGCACTTTCTTCCCTTGAAATATTTAAAATTGGATATAATGTATATTTCTTTCAATATAGAAATAGAAGTATTGGGGGGGGGGGCAGTGGTTTGCTCTATAAGCTTGTTTCAATTTATTTTATGAACGTTTCATTACCAGACTAGGTAACATCATCAGCAGGATTTTCTTGTCCTATTCTCCTTAGCTTATAAATGTCTTGTGTGCCAGTGCGGTCAGTTGGTCGTTTATTTGAATGGTTGTTCGTTTGGAGCTATATTAAATTCTGAGCAGCTGATTGGTTCTCTTGTTGATTGGTCAGGTTTCTTTTTCTATTATTTCGTGGAATTATTCTGTTTTATTTTATATGAAACCATTTGAAATAACCATATTATTAAACATTGCTTTAATATAGCTTAAATGGAAATAAATCTTTTAAGAGGGAGAATACATTTTTACAAGTGCTTCATGTTATCTATAGTAAATCCATGCAGCTAATAAATCTGACTCCAATATCACCATCTATTGAAATTGTTACCTCTATTTTATCTCTTCATGCCTAACCCTGTTGGCCTCTCAGTGTCCAACTTATCTGTCAAAAGTTGTATTGAAATGGAAAATAATATCCTGGAAATGCTTAAATATCTCTCTAGTCTCTTGAATTCGGGACAACCCACTGTCACTTTTTGACTGAAAACTGAAATATGTGACTTATGAACAGTGTTTCTCTGTTAAGGAAAGTACAGCCAGTCATATTTTCCCTTCAACTGGAAGAAATCAATTTATTTTTATTTTCATGGCCTGTAGCTGATTTTGGAAATTAGCTTTAATTGTTTTGACTATAATCTGCACGTTTTTCTTGATGTGGAAGATATCCTGTCAGACTACAAATTGTCCACGACTCTCATTTTTTTCAAGTAGTCGTTGATTTACAACAGATCGTTTAGTGACTGTTCAAAGTTAAAACAGCACTGAAAAAAAGTGACTTATGACCATTTCTCACACTTATGATGGTTACAGCAGCCCCAAGGTCACATGATCAACATTCTGACACTTGGCAACTGACTCATAGTTATGATGCCTGCAGTGTCCTGGGATCATGGGATCAGTTTTTGCGACCTTCTGATAAGAAAAGTCAATAGGAAAGCAGATTAACAACCATATCACTAATTTAACAACTGCAGTAAATCACTTAACAATTGTGGCAAGAAAGATCACAAAAAGGGGCAAATTCACTTAACCAATGTCTCACTTAGTAACAGAAATTTTGGGTTCAATTGTGATCGCAAGTCGAGGACTACCTCCAAAGACACCATCCACAATTCATCTGCATCTACTGTAAATCTGTATTATTCCATATTAGCAACTTTAAAATATGTGGACTTCAATTCCCAAAATTCTCTACCCAAAGGACTTTAAATCCACACATCTTAAAATTGCTGAGGTTGAGAAACACTAGGCTAAACCTTTGGATCTTACTTGGACAATGACAGGCTATTAAACTCACTATGTCACTGAGGAAATCCTTTCCCAGACAAGTTTCCAGTGTATATTATATAATCTCTCCCTTTTTCATCCCCACCCCAACTCTAATCTCTCGTTGACCAGCTTCTTCTGATTCATTTTGTAATTTGGCTTTTCTCTTACCATTTAGAAATCCCCCACTCCTGCAAAGTCTCTGTTCCCATCCTTATTTCTCCCTTTCAGATATCTTCCAAAGGTATTCCACTAAACAAGTCAAAATTCCTAATGTTTCTCGACCTCTGCTTAATATGTATGAAACATTCCAGTCCTGAAGGCACCAATACAACCTTTAGTCTGTCAGAACACAGCAAGGGATACAAAGAGAAGCAGAAGTTAGGAAGAATTGAGCTCTTCATTGTTTATTTATCTGTTATGTTTATATGCCTCTCCAATCAAAAATTGATTCTGAGAGGCTCAGGTACTTCATGCAGTAACCAAATTAAAAATATCAAATGATAAAAATAACAAAGCAACAATTACAATCAAAAGGTGAGGGGGAGGAACTTACAAATATTTCCCTAAAGGAAATAACCATGCTATCTTTCAGGCTTGCTGAAAGAGCCAAATCTTAATGGATCTTTATTGGATCTCTGGTGTGCCGGGGGAACATCACATTTTTAAAAGGACAGCATTTCAGAAAAGGGGGCAATAACAGAGAATGCTTCCTTGTATATTCAGTCTTGCAGGACTTGTGCCCCAAACAAACAGAATTGGCTGATTAATTGGTATGACAAAACTGTTAGAGAAAACATAGTTTTTTGAGACCACACTTCTAAGATACTATCATCTACAGGTAGTCCTCAACTTACAACCACAATTGAGCCCAAAATTTCCATTGCTAAGAAAGGTAGTTGTTAAGAGAGTTTTGCCCCATTTTATGACCTTCCCTGCCATAGTTGTTAAGTGAATCACTGTAGTTGTTAAGTGAATCATTTGGTCATTAAGCGAATCTGGCTTCCTCCACTGACAGCTTGTCAGAAGCCAGCTGGGAAGGCTACAAATGATGATCACATGACCTTGGGACAGCGCAACTACATAAATACACCCTAAGGCCGAAGCAACTGAATTTAGATCACGTGACCATGGAGTGCTAAAATGGTCGTTCATAAGTCACTTTTTCTGGTGCTATTGTAACTTTGAATGATTATTAAATGAATGTTTTATAGGTCAAGGACTACCTGTACATGAATGTTCTCAAAAGATATGTAGAAACATATACAAATAAATACAGATTGAAAGTTCCACATGCAGATGCTAAGGGGACCTAGAAGGAATCAGATCCAGTGTGACTTTTATTATTGTCTGCTCTCAGAGAAAAAATTTGTTGGGAAAAAAGAAAAAAAAACATTCAAATCTGGTATATGTTTGTGCAATTCATCTGATTCTGATTCTGAAGATTTAAATTCATTCAAAATAGTTATTTTTTATGAAAGTCATGACCAAAATTAGGGAATATTTAGTTTTGTAGGAGAGTCCTCTATTTCTGTCCTCCTAAATGTAGAGAGAAGATTTGTGGGCATTTGGGTATTAGAGAGAGTGAAGGAATTTATTCTACTAGCAGTAAGCATTCTGCTTACTGATGGGTCTTGCTGGTTTTCACCCTTACTTAAAAGAAAATGCTGGCCCTGGAGTAAGTCACGTTAGTTGCTATAGAAACAAAGTTTTGGAATTTCATGTTTAAATTATCAGGAATAAAAATTGAACAAAGAGATCCCAACTGAGATTAAAACATAGGGTTTGACTATCCAGTAAAGATACAATGCAGAATGAACAAGATCAAAAATCACATAGAATATTAGCTGTGGAAAAAAATATACATGGTGCAATTTAAAGCAAAATCCTTAGAGTTGTAAATACTGAATTGATTATGTTATCGTTCCATTCAGATTAGTGGACATAAACAATATAAACATCTCAGGGAGAAAGAAAGTGCAAAGGCAATTATGACATGCTCTTGGATAAAACTCGCTTAACATAAAAAAGAAATCAATCCATCTGAACATTACTGCATCAACTCAGTGTGATCAATTCTTTTAGTATGGAGAAGGTCAAAAGGGAGCCAGCAAAAACAAACAGAAGTAAAACTGTCTGCAGTTTTGAATGAGAGGAACACACCCGATTAAATGATAAGAGAAACAATGGACAACAGAATGCTAGCATTTAGTAACTCTTACTGTTCCCAGGCTTATCTAGAATATAATTCTTTTGAAACTTGACATTCCCATGAGAAAAAACATTCTCTTTAGCATAGTGCTGTTGTCCTTGCATGATTTTTTAATTAAAAAATGCATTGTATTGCCTTATATATTATGAAAATATATTGCAAGGAGTTAATATCACACATGAAAATATCTGTATGTTAAATTAACTCTGAAAAGTATAAACATTGCTGAGATTCTTGCAAAAAAATAGAACTGAAATTAGGAAACCACCCTCTCCTAAAGAGAAAATCTAATAAAATTAAAGGTTTTAAACACTCAATAATTCACACCAGGGTAACAGAGATCCCTGAAAATAGAGATCCTGTTAACATAATCTTGTCCAATGTAAATGAATGAACAATAATGGTTGCATGATTATTTAACATGGCACAGATATTATTTGATAAATTAAGCCACTGGCTTTAACGCGGTCAATGTATCATGGACTTAATGCACTGGATTTCAAGTTTCCTTGTACATAAGGCCTGGTGTGATCATTATTGTGCAAATGGGTATACAGACAGAATACACTGGGACTGTGTATTAGACATATCTAGTTCCTTCAATTGTTCATTGTATGGTTTAGCCTCCAGACCCCTTATCATCTTTGTTGCTCTTCTCTGCACTCTTTCTAGAGCCAAAGCATCTCTTTTTTTGTATCACTTTGCATCATTTTGTATTTTGTACAACGAAGGAGAGTTTTTAGTAGAACATTCATGTCCTTTGTACGTTTACATCCATTGCAATTTTGATCCTGTAGTTAACTTTAATGAGAAACCTTGGGACACAGTTTTAACTAACAGGAAGAAGAATAGTAAAATACTGGAAGGCTTGCCACCTGGGTATCATGTCTTCTGAAATACTTAGTTAGAATGAATCACTGCACATACCTGAAATATAAATTTATAAGGGAGACAATATAAAAGTAAAAGAATCTTGATCATAGATGGGCTGGGTACATCCAAATTTGTATTAATGGCATAAAAAGTCTCTGTAGTCTCAATGTCAAAGAAAATAAGAATATTTCCAGAGTAACATTCTTTTTTCAGCAATATTCTAGGAACTGCTATAGTTCAGATCCTTTAATTAGGCTGAATTTGTCTTTACATGGCTGACTATGATAATCTGTGTGATTAATCCAGGAAAGAGTTAATCAGAAGAGAGACTTGTGTATTGTTTTCTTTAAAAGGGAGGGACTTGGCTCTTTTTGAAAACCATTAACCATTTATTTGAGCATGACAAATAGCAGGATGGGAAAAATAAAAGTTAGACTCAACCAGCAACACCACAGTCTCGATGTAATTATTTGGGAATGATCCTTGTAAGAGAAAAGTATAATAGAAGATCTAAATGTGGAATTTGAAGGTTAAGACTGGCACTTAGAGGCTTGAAATGTGAAAACCCAATTTTATAATGTGTGGTGATTCTGCCCATGTGGTGTTTTGTAAGGTTTATCTAAATGGGAGAAGTACTTAGAAAAATTATCTTCTTTCAACCAGGTCCAAATTCTGAGAAAGAATGAAAGTATTTTCTAACATATATAGTAACTTGAAATATATGTGACATATATGATTTGACCATCTGATTGAACTTGACGGTTTTAAACTAACTGAAATAGGATTTGAAAGGTAGGGGAGAAGAGGAAGGAGAAGGGCAAGAATGTGACCTCATTATTTATAGGGGGTAGCCTGCAGAATGTATGTCTTTTTATTTCTACCAGTACTGGGGGAGGGGGGGGATCTCAAAGGAAACTTCTTTGTAACTTAAAATGATAAGCAAGAGAGAAATCTTATTTTTTTCACTAAACAACATGTGGCAATTGTTTGATGAAAAAAAGAAGTGTTAAGAAATTAAGGTATTCTCATGGCAATTGCATATTTCAGAACTTTTTTTAATATTATAACAATAGTACCACTATACTCTAGTAAAACAATAGTATTTGTTCACTATCTGTGCCTGCTATTCTGAAAATTGTTAAAATACAGTCAGCAACATTTTGTCAGAGCAGAATTCTAAAAATGCTGTTAGAAATGTTCCTTGAAGGACATATTTTATCTAGAAGATATAAACAATGTTCATAAAATGATTGCAAATGGAATCTCAGCACAGTAGGAAGGATAAACCAAGAGATTAGCCTAGTTTTTGCTGTCCTACTGTGCAAGTGTGAAACGATGTTTTGCACTGGATTGAGAAGGCAAGGAAAACAGCTCTGCGCTATCAGTTTAGCTGGAATGGTCATGAGGCAGCAAGCTAAAAATTAGCTGCACCCACAGAACACCTACTTTAAATAAAAGGTTCTGATAAGGTTGCTATCCAGAAGAAAAGCTGTCATGAGATTTCACTTCAGAAATAATACATGGCATGTGCTTATGAAGTACAACTTTAAAGTACAATTGGGTAGCCCTTCCACTTATCCCCCGTTTCAGATTTTTCAACTTCAGCTCAGAAATGTGTGGAAAGGGAAGAGATGAAGCAGAAGGCTAGGACCAAAGAACAACTCAGGACAAAAGGACAAACCAGGAGACAGGACCAAAGAGAGTACGAAAAGAAAGCCAGCAAAAGATACAGAAAGACTTTGTTGCTCACAGGGCTGAACGAGAACAACATTTTTCCCTGTGAGGATCTAATTTCTAATCTGAGTATGCAGAGTCAGCCTAGGACTTTGAATTTTTTAAAAAAACAACCACCCCTTGACTTCAGTTCTCTTGTCATCCCAGAATGCTGTGCCATTTTGTTCCCAGACGTTAAGTAATGTAAGCCGATGCTTTTCAAAAAGCCATTGTCTACAACTTCGAGACTATATTTTCAAATACTGTTGGTGTCAGTGTAGGCCACAACCAGAAGTCCTTCCTCCCTGCTATGAACTCATAACTATGATATCAGGTAAACCACAATTTAAAAAAAAATGCTTATCACAATTCATCTAGGTTCCTAATGAATGAACTGCCTATGGCATACATTCCATCCTCATCTACCTTTATATAGATATGTGATGCTGAGATAATAGATAGATCCCCTATAAGATGTAGTCTTTGTAAGGGACTGTCTAACATGTTTCTCCTATGCTACAGTTCTTATTTCCACCATGGCCTTTTGAAAAGGCCAAAACACCATTTATATTAAATTGATCAAAGCTATTTAAAAAAAAAATTATACTGAATAGATATACAGTTTATAATTCTGTCATGGAAATTATCACACTGCTACTACGATCAGGAGCGGTTACTATTACCTATTACTATAGGTTACTATTTCCCCTAGAGAACAATGAGTGTGGACTTGAAGAAAACATTTTTGAGAAACATTTGAGTACTCCTTACTGTAAACCATACAGATACTAGGTAACTGGTACAATTTCAGTATTAAGAACTAGCACGAAAAGTTTTATTACTTCCAGTGAACATACTTCTGTTTTAGTTCTTGCTCTTACTGAGTTATGATTTACCAAAACAAGGAGGCTCTTCTTGAAGGGTTTATTTGCATCCCCTCTATTCTTTAGGATTCTATCATCTCTCTTAATCCCAGCCTTTTTTCTTTTCCCAAAGGCTCTAAACCACAGGTGTCAAACAGGTATTGATTTTCTTAAAAAACATTGTACCTCTCTTATGAACTGAAAGATGGCCATGTCAGTCCTACAAGATAGACCAGATCAGGAAACCAACTCCATAGGAAGAGTAAAGCTATACTTTATTGAGAAATAGTACCAGAATCTTACAAGCCAGATTGTGCTTTACCTCGCTTTCCTTTTACACCTCAATGCATCGTGGGAGGCGTCTGCCTAAGTCTCAGCCTCAAGGTCTTGATATTCTACAGGTCACAATTAAAAACTGTCTGCTTCTTAAAGCAGTAATGGTCATTGCTTATATTTTCTCTTGCTCTTTTTGCAGACTTTAAGTTAGCTAAAAAGAGGCTGAATTAGAAGGAACATTGTTAAGGTTCTTCCTACTGAACTCAAAGGCAACTCCCATTTGCCCAGTCCCTATTCACTTGCTCTACCAGTACTATAATATTCCTAGACAGCAGTGCAACTGTTTCAGGGTATACAATTGGATATCATTTAACATCGGATTGAGAAGGCAGCGCAAAGACAGAAACCCTTGTAATAATGTTAATTATTCAAGTAGTCCTTTAAAGAACAGAAAATTCAAGAAAAGTCTCATCTTTTTTAAACATTAAAATTAAATAATTTTAATTTAGCAATTTTAATTTAAAATTTTAATGATTAAATTTAACAAATTTTCTCTTAACTGTCTTTTCTGTTTTGAATGGAATTGTATTTGTTTCTATACCCCAAACACTACAATCCTATGAATCCTTCAAGGTAGGTCAGGTCAAAAAACAGTCTCTACAAGAACTAATGTTATTCTACTTTATCATTATAGGATATAATAACAAAATCTTGAAAGCTGACAGAATTTCCCTCTGTTCTCTTCTTCTACCATGCAGAATCAAGGCAGGGCTATTTAAAGTTTCTTTTTAGACAATATTTTCAATATTATTAAGGAATCATTTAAGCTGGTGCAGCATTATATCACCAATAGTTTATTTCCTATAAACTATGTGAAAAGTTGAGAGAATTTCAACAAAATGGTAGCTGCATCTTTTACAATAGTAGAAAAATACAATAACCCTACTATATTTTAATATCTTCCAATGTAAAATGTAGCTGTTTTTAACAGTTTTAAAACTGACCTGTAGAATATACTATAGGTCAGGGGTGTCAAACTCGCGGCCCGCGGGCTGGATGTGTCACGTGCTGGCCCCGCCCCTGCTCGGTTTAGCGAAGGGGAAAAAAGTCCCAATACATCACATGACAATGCCGTGATGACGCGAGTTTGCCACCCCTGCTATAGGTAAAAACATCCTATGATGTCATTAAAATGAGCCATGGTGATGCAGTGGTTAGAATGCAATATTGCAGGCTAATTCTGCTGATTGTTGATTGCCAGCAGTTCAGCAGTTTGATTCTCACCGGCTCAAGGTTGACTCAGCCTTCCATCCTTTCGAGGTCGATAAAATGAGGAGCCAGATTATTGGGGGCAATATGCTGACTCTATAAATCACTTAGAGAAGGCTGTAAAGCACTGTGAGACAGTCTATAAGTCTAACTGCTATTGCTAAAATTAATATTGCCTTTGAAATTTCTAAAAGTTATTTACCATTCTTTACTGACAAGACAATCTTTTATTCCAGATATACAGGCTGCTAAAAACAAACAGGGCAGGGGATTCAAATGGTTGCAGGCATCACTGCTGAAAAGTATGGGTGCCTTTGAAAATAAGCCCTTTTCTGAAATTAATAAATCAAAATTTTCTTTCTTTTCTGCTAATTATTTCTTCTCACCTCATTTCTAGCTTTGTCCTTCCTGTCATTTCCCGTTTATATGTATTTTCTCCTTTACCTCATTCCACTTTGTTTTCTTTTTTTGCTATTTCTGCCAAGTTTAGGACATAATAGTTGATTTGTGAGAAGAGGGGATCAGTTAATTTGATCAATGAAGTATTTAATTATACATAGATTTTTTTAAAAATGTTGTTTTGTTGTATCTTTTGTTATGGTTGCTGTTCTGCTCTGCCATTTTGGAGTGTGGCTTCTGACCAATAACTGCCTGTCTGCCTATCAGCTGCTTACAGATACTGGAAGGAGAAAATCTCTAGGATTGGTTTCAGATGAAGCTGGCAAACCTAGGGTGACAAGCTTGGAACTCCATTGGATTTCTCTACATATTCTGCAATCTCTTTGAAATGAGCACATTTACATTCTGGCTCATCTTGCTATTGGGTAAATATAGTAAAATTTTCAGGAAGAAGTGTAGTAATCCATGAGATTAATATTTTGCATTTTTATCTACTTTTCAAAAAATACAAATATAACTGTCTATTTGTAGGCAGTTAAAGTCACAGCACTTACTAAGTCTCTGTGAAGCACCCAGTTTGCATGGAGATAATGGATTCCATCAAGAATCTGATAAAGTAGTGATTTGACCATAGATCTTGGCAGTTGCATGGGTTTTTTGTTTGCTTTTGAGGCACGGTGAAACTTGATAATATGCTGGAAACAAAAAAAAAAGACAAACATGAAAGCATCATGTAAAAAAAACCCCTACAAAATAATTGCAAAAGATGAAAGTCTTTTAATTTTGAAATCTAAAATTGGAATTAAGTATGAACTTTTTATATCTAATATTAAAGAAAATGTAACAGTGAAACATCACATTGCTTCCTCAGGTTTAAAGGTACATGGATTGAAACAGGGTTTTTTTTCTACAGAGTTGCTCTTCATTGACATTTTCATGAAATTATCTTAAAGTTCTAAAATCATTTTAGGATAATTCCCCCCAACACCTTTTTTTTAAAAAAAACAACAACTAAAGACTTAAAAAGCTCTGAAATATTTTATGGACTGCATCTCTAACAAATTTCAGAAATACGACAAATTTGCCTATTGGCTTTGCTTACCTTATAGGTTGATGGTAAAGCAATAGAGATTAGGAACTTTTTTTGAACATTTATCATTAATTGGAATAAGAAAGGAAATTGTCACTAAAGTAAAATGAAAACAAGAGCAAAGGAATCCGTTGGGCCCTAAATCCCTAAATTTTCCTTTGGTTCAGTCTTCTCAAGCTGGTGCCCACTAGACATGTTAGATGACAATTTCTAGGATTCCCATTCAGTGTGGTTTGAAAGTTTGAGAAGGCTTCTAGGCTTTTAACTGATCTTGCATTCAAAATCCATTTCAAACACGGGGCACCTTTTTCAGGTCAAAAATGGGCTCTCCAGGGTATGAAAACAGTAATGCATATTTTTTCTAGATAGCTAGAAAAAACATTGGCAGCACATCAATGCTAACAGAAAATTTGAATTTAAGATGATCCATATATTATAATATAGTAAACTAGAACAATTTTCCAATGCAAAAACTCAACTAGGAAACATTGGATATTAAATTGCAGTCTCTTCACTCTTCCGTAGAATATCTCTCCTTTACTTGTGAACTCCAATCTAGAAATATCTGGAGCTTTTTCCAAAATAAAGTTTTCAAACTGGAAACAAACCCAGCAATGCTCATTCTTCATTCTATCCCCAGTATAAAATCCCCCTTGAATAGGTCATTTTAAAATTAAATTTAGTTTTACATCTGAGCAGATACTGCTAACCCATACCACTTAATCCTCTATGTATGAGGATCAGATAAGATTCTATAAATTTATTTGAAATTCCAATAGATGGTTGGATTAGATGGTTCCATTAAAATAAAATATATGTAGCTCAAGGTTGAATGATGTAGTTCTGGTGCTCTCTGAGCTTGGTTGTTTGCTGGCAATGTGGCAGAATGCCCCAAAATATTCAAGCCCGACATATCACTTTGTCCTACTGTGTAATTACCAGGAATCCTAACAATAAACACAGCCAAAGAACTTACAAAAGAGCTTGGAAACCTCACAGAGGGGAGCAAATATTTCATCGACTCCCCAACTACAGTGCCTTCAAAAAATGAAAGATCTAAACTAGAAGATGAAATTATGGTTTCATTCAATGTCCCAGCATTCTTTACATCAATAAATCCAGAAGCAGTGAAAGAATCCATGGCAGAAGTATAACACAACATGCCCAACCTATCCAAATATACTAAGATTGAAATGCCAGAATCATGGACCTCATCAGCCTTTGCTTACTATTTACTTTCAGTTTGATGAACAAATATGCCAACAAATCTGAGGAACACCCATGGGATCACCACTGTCAACACTTATAGCAGAGACCACAATTCAGTGTCTACACACTGTAGCACTCCCAGATATACCAAAGGTATAGAATCTTCCTCATAATAAAAAAGAAACAATTAGAAAAGGCATGAATTCATCAACATATTCAAAAGAATAAAATTCACAAGGGAAGAAGAAAACAACAATACACTACCCATCTTGCATATCCACATTAGCAGAGAAGATAGTAGCACATTGGAAATGCTACTGTCAAAAAACAATCCCACTAACCAAGTGTTGCATTATTAAGTAACAGCTCAACCTCCCACAAGAGGACCTATATAAAAATATTACTCAGATAAGTACAAATGCACTGTAGCAATCCAGAGCACAAAAGAAATAAAACAAACCACCTATATAACACATTCCACACAACTTTATATCCACACAACTTTATGAAAAAGTGCTTGACCACTCAACCCAGTACAGCACAACCAACACAAACTGAAAAAGATAACTCTACCATATATATCAAAAATTTCAGAAATAACCAACACAGTTACAACTACACAACATTATTATAGGACACAAAACAAACAAAGCTTTCCAAAACATTTTAAGTAAACAAAAGGACCCAGTAACACAAGAAAAAAGATAATCTACAACATAGAGTGTAAAGACTATAACAGTCATTAAGTAGGTCAGATAGGTAGAAGATTAGCAGAGAGTATCCATGAAGACCAACTACGTTAGCAATCAGAAGACGCAATTAAAATCCCATAATCTCACATGGATAGAGTCAACCATAATTTCAACTGGGAAACTATCAGAATCCTAGACCAAACTAAATCCAAAAACACAAGGGAATTCTTGGAAGCTTGGTATTCAAATAACTCAGCAATCAACAGACACATATAAAAATAGTAAATCATATTTATTCAACACTCAAGAGACAAAAAAAAGAGAGTACATCCTCTCCAGGAGCCATCACCCAGATAAGCAGAGATTAACACCAGGGAAACAATCAAGCAAAGCAGGAAACAATACCCTAATCAAGGAATTATCAAAGAGAAAACCACATCCCTACCAAAACTGGCAGGATAAGCAATGTATATAAACAAGAATCAAATCCTGCATCCACTTGCACTGATGTTGTTACCTAGTTAGGTAGTGAAACATTTGCAGGCAAACAACCAAACTGAAAGAACATCAAGGACACCACAACTAGATGGTTACTATTCATGACAAATGTAATGCAAAACTTTATTAAAACTGTCAAGGAAAGGGGTAGGAAAATGTATATGAAAGTATGAATGAGTAATGAGAAGAAAAATGTCAATTTGGGGCTAATTTGCAAATTATAGTTAGCAAAAAGTCAGAATTACATTTTGCACCAGATCTAAATAAACCCAGGGGGAAAGTGTGGCTTTCATATACCATCGAGATTTCAAATATAAATATGATTCTTAAAGACTGAAGTGAAGAAGCACAAATTATCCACAATATAGAGTCTTTATAGAAAAGGAATCTGAAGGACTCCAATTTATAACTTCCATAAAAGTAATGTTGAAAAGTAAAATTATTTCAATTATTGCTTACCACATAAGTTGCTAATTCAATACATACAAAAGAGCCCCATGGATTAATAATGAATTAAAGCCAAAACAAGTATTGTTTGTCTTGTTGACAGATCAACAGAAAAACAAATGGCAGTACTGCAAATGCTTATTGCTTTTGCTTACGCTTACTTTTTTCTCTAATTAAATTGGTATGTAACCATAAGAAATGTAGGAAAAGTCAATGCATAACAACATCCTTTCAACAAATAAATATTTACCTAGCCAAAAAATAATAATTCTTAAAATATTATTGATATCGATATCAAGAAATGAAGAGAATGCTTGTCCCTAAAACAAATTCAGTATAATAAAAGTGATGGATGTTACAAATGGTATAACATCAATTATCAAATGTTAAAGACTGCTGTTTTTATTCAATATCTTCACCACCAAATATGCCTTTGCTGTTTTGTCAGTAGTCCTGGTCCCAATCTGGGAGACACAGTAGTGGCAGGCAATGAGCCCAAAGTTTTTGCAACATTATTATAACTCTCTTCTCAGTTTCAAATTGGGAAGGGAAACTGGGGATGGCAGAGTTAATATGTGAAAGATATGAAGATGCTCCAACTGATTTCTCAGTACATAACTAAGTTCTCCATACTTGTACAAGAAAGGGTTTTCTGGAGAACGATAAATATCAATCCACCGATATTAATGGCCATATAGGAACATTATTTTTGGACACAGAATTTGGTCCTGCAAATTCTGGGTTAGGTTCACCTTGACAGTAAATTAGTCAACATTTTAATCTGTATACTATAAGAGGAAATATATAAAATGAGAAGTTATGCCTGTTCCAAGGCAAATCAATGATTTCTGATGACTTGTTCAGGATTTAAATTGGGGTCTACCGCGTCCCCGTCCCCCCACCTCCCACTCTTTACTGGCTATACCATGCTGGCTCTCAGTACCAAGTATTTAAAAAAATAACCACTCTAGACTGTCATCTTCTCTGTCCTATAAAGTTTAAATGCTATAAAAAAATAGAACGAAGCATATAAACTAGTAGAACACAGAGAATGTTAAAGTGTTAATAAAAGAAATGTGCTCCTAAGCATGTGGATTTCAACAAGGGTTTTTTGCGGTGTTTTTTTTTTAAGGAGGAGAGCTTTACATACGTTGACTGGGAAGCTGTTCCAAGTGTAAGAGGCAGCATGGAAAGAGACAAAGTTGGGAGTGAGCAAAAAAGACAATGGGGAAATATGGAGTGATGCTTAGGATAACTGAGAGGAGGAGTCATTCAGACCATAAGGCATATTAATTTGGGCCATCATCACCAAATGCCAGAAAATCACATTAAACAGTTTTCAACTCTGTACAGCAAGACAAAAAAATGCATGGGTTCAAAATCCGGCAGTTATCTCCAGGACAACATTTTCTTCATGTTTCCTTTTGCTTAAAGTTCTTCACTAGCCCCAAGTTACCACTTAAAAAAAAAAATCTCTTGCTCACAGAGGTGCATGATTACTGAATGTTAAACCAGTACGACTGCTTTCTACACTTTATTAAAGAGAGGGAGGGTGGGGGAGGAAGGGGAAAGAGAGAGAGAGAGAGAAAGGGAGGGAGGGAGGGAGGGAGATGTTTGGA
>JANHFL010003290.1:97749-115921 GCA_032468155.1 Oxyrhabdium leporinum
GAGAGAGAGAGAGAGGGAGGGAGGGAGGGAGGGAGGGAGATGTTTGGAGTGTAATAATGTTGCTGACTTCTAGGTTTCAAGAGATGATTAATTGTTCCTGTGCAAAAACAAAAGAACAAGAAAAGTCGCACTAGAGAAAGTGAAGGGTTGTGGAAATGACCAATTTATATTTACTCCACTGAATGAGAGCACTTAATATAGAACAATCCAAGAATCAAATAGGCAAGGTCAATTATGTGGCTACTTCACAGCCAAGTGGGAGAAAAATATTTGAGTGGGAACAGCATATGTCCTGTTCATCTGGATTATGTTTTATAACAACTAAAATTGCATGGGAACATACCATGCAGGAAGTGGCTCCCTGAACAATGCAGGTAAATGTGAAGTGGTCATTAATCTAATAATTGGACGGAACTATATGTATATAACTTGTTAATGAGTTGCATGCTTTATTTCAAGAACATTAGAAAGTGAACATAAAAAAAAACATTCACAGTACAAACACATGCAAATATTGGTAGCATTTATATGAAATGATATAACCTAGGAATTTGTGATAATGATGTATTTGCATGTATCGAGACACTGGAAGCCAGGGAACACATTAGGAAGAATGTACACTTTGCACTACGACTTTACAACAGACAATCAACAAGAAAGAGTGACCCTTCAAAACTATTGTTATTATTTTTCAAACGAAGCATGCAGTATTCAGGTGGCAAGAACTGCAAACTGGATTATTAAACATGCTTCCTATTATAGCAGCAATACATTCTTCTGCAGTTGCTTTTAAAAGCAAACAACTGAAACACAGAGATAAAGTTTTGTGCACATCAAATGAAGCTTTTCATAATGAGACTATGGCACTTTTGAGCGATGAAGTGTGCATTTACTGTCGGTGTAATTAACTTTGATGGAGAAAGCTTCCAGACTGGGTGCAAGTTAGTAAAACTATAAGAACAAGACCCTCCAATTAAATTATACGGCACATGCAACGGCATGAAATCTCATAACTTTATATTATTTTGATCCAAGTTTCTCTTTGGTTGGAACAGTTTATACATGTAATTTTCTTGACAGCAAACTATTACTCGTGGGTTTCATAATGAGTTTTCATCATATTGTTTAAGCAATACAGTAATTTGTCTCTAGCAAATCTAACTTTCATGTGAATTTAATATTCATTAAGTATAGCTTGAACTGATCTGGCAAAAAGAGAAGAGGAATATTTCCCTATGAACCCTGTAACACCATGCTGCAAAAGGCAAATATTTCATTTCATATTACATATAATACTTCAAAAACATTACACTAATTGCACATATAAAATCCTAGTTTACAGTCGAGATCTGAATGAGTTCTTTTTTATATTGATCTTTAAACCCATCTTTAAGTTATGCTGCAGCTGCCAGCATGTAGTGCAGAGCTTTCAAAACCTTTAATTCTAAAGCACTTTCTGAGGCCAAACTGGATGATAAATGGGAAATCTGCCTAACATTTTGGTTTCTTCATAAAAGCAGCCACTGGGCTTCTCAAACTGGACTACTGCAGATCAGATGTATTGGAGTGAGAGACAATGTCAGTTTCTCTCTCAGCTGGAAATTTGCTCCTCTTGAGGAAAAATACAGGAAAACCCAATCACACAGGAATCTTTTAAATAGAAGGAAAAATTAATTATTTATAACTGCTATCTAAAATATCTCAATATCACTTCCTGTGGCAAAAAGTCCTGACATAGTTTACAAGTCTGCTACAAACAATCCACTGGAAAAAAAATGAAAGTGGCTGGGAAAAGTTGGTGCCTGGGAAAGGCTGGCACCAAAAGTTTAAATTTTACAAGAGACCTAAAGGATATATATGTTGGAGTCTTGAATGTACAAATGAAAAAAATAGAGGAGGGATTATTAAATGTATATTTCTTTATGAAAGAACTGTGAGCTTCATTTATTTCTGATAGGTAAAATAAATTCCTGATATCACTGTATTTATGTGTATTTCTCTCCCATCAGACAAAAGAAAATCCCTCAAGGTTTGAGTAAAAACCAGATTTATTACCTAAGTGTAGCTCTGTACAGTCCTGTTCTAGACACACACAGATCCTTACAGTGTTCTAGTCTCTGCGCATATATAATATTACCTTTCATTAATTAGCTCTCTTTTATAACTGTGGAAACTTACAAGCTCAATGATATAATGATACAATTGGCCTACAACTCTTAACAACTAAGTTATGGAAAGAAATATTTAATTTCCAAAATATTTTTCTAGAAAAAGTGACATTGATCTTTGGCAAGGAGAACAGAAAACACTTAAGCTTTTTTCACTCTTAAATCCTGTGGGAAAATGAAATTGAGAACAGTTCTGGTGCCACACTGCTATAACTTCTGGATAGTTATGTATCTCAAAATGGTATTACGGCCTCCTCCAAAATGCCTCTACCTGTTTCTCCTTGTTTTTTTGTAGCCAATCATGGCTTTAAGACAGTGTAAGGTTTTCAGTATATGAACTCCAAATCACATCGTACACAGAACATAGAATTAAACCTCTAAAGATTTTAATTACTTAAATAAATGCAGAGCAATCTCAACTTCTCAGGAAAGGCTAGTGGGGAGTTTTTCAGTTTATGTTATTTTTTAAAAAAATCCTGAAAAGATTTCTACAACTTCAAAGACTGCCTGATTGTATCTTATAATGAAACTTTTCCATACAGATACATGGATTTCATCGTTACGTTAAAACATAACATAATTATAATAAAAAGAAAAAAGAAACTTTAGAACTTACCCACAAATCATGTTCAGCATAATCAAACAGCAGCCACACCTTTCTATCACTATGAGAAAGGAAAACCTTCTGTAATGCAATCACATTAGGGTGTTTCAGTTCTCTCAAAAGCTGCAAGTAAAGAGACAAATAACATAAATCTTTCTATACAGTACCAATAAACAAAACACTTTAATTAATGAAAGAGATGTCCATAAAAGTATTCTTTTTCATTCCAACAACTCTGGAATAATCTGTGCACAAAAGGGGGAAAGTAAAAAGCTTGTTTTTCCATTTAGTAGAAAACGATATTTTAAAAGTCAATTGCTTACTTTTGCTCCCTGTGCAAGAAACATCCAGACCAATTTTATTCAGGAAATGCTCCCATTGATGTAAGGGAAGCTAGCAATTTTGGTTTATAATCCCTCCCTATATACATTTTATCCCCCACCCCAATCAAATCTCAAAGCTTGCAGACAGCAACATAACAGGAAAAATGTGAGAATTGTTTCTTGTTCCCAACCAGTAGGGTCTTTGGTTTATCAAAAGCCTTTCATGGAAGAACTTTATATTAAACAGAACAACATACTGATATCCATCAAAATTTACCTATATTGCCTATGGGAAGAAATATGGAATATTTGTTGCTCTTATTCTTCCATTCTTATTTCTTTTCTAAATGTATGTTCAGTAGTGTAGGATTATAAAAACTCTCTTACTCATCACTTGGTTATTTTCACACCAGTTCATGTAAAGTAGTTATGAAAAACTGTACTGTTTTAACATTTACATGTATCTAATACTTAAAATATGTTGTATCAAAAATATATAATGCTTGGGCCAACAAGCTACGCTCTACCCAAAGTTATGATGAGATTCAAGTGGCAAGGGCAAGATAGTCTTTTCAATAGCTCCCAGTTCAGATTGAGTTATATGAGTTGGCCTTTTTGAGTATTCTATGGATAGAAACATGAGAAAGTGGTTATAGCCTAAACGGTGAGATGGGCGGCATATTTTTCCTGCTGTGTTGCTTTCCCCAAGTCTTGAGATTTGATTGGGGAGGGGGATAAAATGTATATAGGGAGGGATTATAAACCAAAATTACAGTTGTTAAGTGAATCATTGCAGTTTTAAATGAACCTGGCTTCTTCCATTGACTTTGTTTGTCAGAAGCCAGCTGGGAAAGTTACACATGGTGATCACATTACTCTGGGATAGTGCAACTGTCACAAATACAGTAGAACCTCTGGTCACGACCATAATTCGTTCCATAATTTTGGTCGCAACCCCATTTGGTCATGACCCAAACCTAATTTTGGAAAATTGGCACTTACAAAAAAAATGGCACGGTAAGGGAAATCGGCCACGGGGAAAAAAAATGTGAATTTTTTGGTTGGAACCTGATTTGGTCGTGGTCAGAAGCATTCGTGACCAGAAGTTCTACTGTATATGCCAGTTATCAAGTGTGCAAATTTTGATCACATGACCATGGAGATTTTACATTGCTTGTAAGCATGGACACCAGTCATAAGTCACTTTTTTCAGTGTTGTTGTAATTAGAAACAGTCGCTAAATAAATGGTTGCAGATCAAGGACTATCTGTATATAATTTTATTACAGTGAGTTTACTATTGGTTTCTTAACTGAAATGTGAAAGATTTTTTTTATATGTACAACTTTCATAAATCATTCAGATATTTTATTGTTCAAGAAATATCCTGTACTGGTTTATATTTTTCATTTTCTTCCCTTCAGTAGAAATGAACATGAAAATTGAAGTAATATTTCAACATGAAATGTAACTGTCTCCAGAATGTTTGTTTCAGGTTTCAGACTATATCACTATAATATTTAGAATGCCAAATGAACAAATTAAATAAACACCCTGTTTTTTGCTCCACTGATTAAGAACACCGTTTATAAACATTTGATAAAGTATACATGTCATTAAAAGAATGTAAATTAGTCTTACAATACATTGTACTCTGTACTTAAAAAGAAGTGTGAACTTCAAAAAGGTTACTTTTTAACTAGTCAATTCACAATAATTTGCTGTTTCTTTTATTAAGTTACCATTTAAAGCCAAGTAATTGGATCCAACATTTAATGCATCAATGAAAAGGAAAAACTATCCTTTTCATTGATGCACTAAAAGGATTTTGAATCACTTCAATACATGAATCTTCTAAAATTACCAAATGATAAACAAACTACAAAATTAGTATCTTATATACTGAGTATGCCATTATGAGTATTTCCATAATCTTTGGATGTAAACCTTTGAGAGTATCTTTGTAACAGAATCTACACATAATTTACAATAGAATTTTAAATATATTGCTCTGCAAGTTCATGAATAATTTGTAATAACAAAAAATATAGCAGTGAAGCAGCAGATTCTCATATAAGGGAAACAACAGAGAGAGACAGAAAATAAATCTTTGTCGTAGAAGTATTAAAAAGCTCAGAGTTTTATCCATTTGACATAAATCTGCAGTTGATTAATAGGCAGAAGCCATTTTTAAATCAGAGAAACTGTAAATACATTTTGCTTTTTAGGTTACTGATTTTACTGGGGTATTAAAAAGGAGTGAAAAACAAAGATCAAAGATTTTCTTTGAATACATCAATTATTTTATTTCTTTTGTTACTTACAAAATTAAAATACAGAAATGCCTGCATATTGAGTAGATTACTATATTGATCACCTACTGCTTTTACTTTATGGCCTTGTTTAAACCCAGTAACCCTTCCTCTACAACATCTGCTTGTGGGAATCCCGTATTGGCTTCGATCTTATTATGCTATTCGCCAAGTCAAACAACTTAGTGCAAAAAAAAAAAGTGCTGCTGCTAGCCAGTCTCCATCCATTTCACCTAGGCAACTTGTAGAAGCAAAACCCAGATGATAGTACAAGAGTTTGGTGAGGACCTGCCAACTCAGCTTAATGACATAGAGAAGGAGAATGGTTTTGCACAATTTTAACAGCAGCAAAACTTGGAGAGGAATAATCTGGGAAGCAACTTCGCTAATTTCCTGCTCCGGAAGATGGAAATACAATACACATCTTATAAGATTTGTAAAAATGTAGTTAAAATGAACCTAATAATAGATGCAGCTTCTAAAAACGTAATTTGTAGATGTCTAAAGAGAGAAACAATTCATCCAAAAATCATCAGCTTTGTTTTTGAGATTGGAGGTATAAGACTATTTTGTAAAACCACTATTTATTGCCATCCTTTTCTAAAAAACTTGGATGCTAAGGATGCTAAGTTATGGAGTTGCATAAGACAAATTGTCCTACCGATTAAGAATAGCTATCCACTGCCAAGAGGAGCAAATAATATTTAGGATTTGAAACTCACAGACCATATAATAAAAATTTGGTGTTTATTTTTCTGTGTATTGTTTTTGAGAGAGGCTTCTTTTGGCCACAATTGCTCATGTCACGTAACACCCTCATTTGGTAATAAGCATTTTGAAAACCAATTGTTCTATAAATAATTTCACTTCTGAAAAGGTTCTGGCACTGCTAAACAGCATTCTTCTCAAACAAAAGCATTGCAAGTGATTTTTTAAAAGGATTATACCATGCCTAAAATAAAGGAAATGAAACAATTAGCATTGTGTCTTTTATTCTATGGAGTCTCAGAAAGATTAGAAATAAGTTTCTAACAACTTCTACTTGATAGATGCAACTATATATCCCCAACTGACCCATTTCTTATCCAAGATAGGCAGTATAAACACTGACACATTTAATAAATAAATAAAATCAACATTTGCTTGTTGCTAAATCAAATCCATGTATTTGGATGCACATACCAGGTAAAATAAGAGTGAACTTGTGTGGAACTTTAAGAGAGTAAGAATTATAAGCAACATTTCACATACATACATTTTTCTACTCTAGTTGAAACTCTACTCTACAAATGTTAATGGCCAGAAGTTAGGCTTTTTCAACGAGAGAATTACCTGATAATAACCACTATAGAATATGCCCTATCTAGGAAGGTGTTGGGGGGGGGAGGGGTTGCTCCTTTTTGACAAAATAAAATAAATAACCATTCCCAAACACCAAAGAGAACTAACTTTAGATTTTAATTCTTTACCCACAAATTCTTTACAACCAGAGATTATCCACTAATGGAGAAGATATCACTGAATCCAGAAACCATGCTGTGTTATACTGTGCCTTCTATTAGGATATAAGGCCCATTCAAAACTCCAAAATTGGTGAAGTACTCAGGCAATTTTGATTTATTTGAGATATTTGACAGTTATTTCTGTTAGATCAATATAATGCATTTCCTTGCATGTGGAAAAAAATGTTACATTATTTGCAAAATTCAAGACTCCCTGATCATCTTAATGACATTTTGATATTATATTTTCATTTTATTTTATCTGAAACAGAAATTGTTTGCTTACTTTCTGATCTTTCAGAATTCAGGTCAGGGACCCTAATAAAGATCTTCTACCAGTCTCAGCATATGTTACAATTCTCACTAAAAGTTAAAATAACCAACTTTTTAAATATTTGAAGAAAATTAAAGCAGAAGAGTCAGTCATCTTGGTGTAGTAGTTAAGATAACACATTAAAAACCAGGAAACTAAGAATTCTGGTCCTGTTTTAGGCATGAAGCCAGCTGGGTAATATTGGGTCTGTCACTCTCTCCACCTTAGGAAGAAAGCAATGGCAAACCACTTACTTCTGAAATCTTGCCAAGAAAACTGCACTAACTAGTCCATGTAGTCATCAGGAATCAACACTAATCTGAATACACACAAACACATATATAAAAAAACTATTTTAGGATTCCATCTTCATTATATTTTCATCTGAAGCTTAAGAAGTTATTGACACAAAGGAAAGGATCTCTTTACTTAGTCGCCAAACCATTTGTTTATTATACTTAAAATTTAAAAAGTGTGTGTGTGTATATACATACACTTTTCTTAGAGCCAGTAACTCTGATTTTTCAAGTGACAATGAATTCACATAAATGATATCTTGCTTATGCAGAAATTACCTGGAACCTTCCAGAGCCTGGGAAACTTGATGGGACCTCAATCCATTCTTTCTACTACACATGTCCTAAGAGAGAGCACCCAGTCACTCTTTAGTTCCCAGAATAATCACAATAGTGTACAAACCATTCATTACTGACATGATACCAAACTGAGAACTGGAAGCAGATAGTTGAATTCAAAAACCAGTTTAACAATCATAATAATAGGCACATAACTAATTCTTCATTATAGTATTGGCAGCCCTACAAGGTAGACCAGACAGAGAAATTAAATCCATACCGGTCATACCTACTTTGATTGTAGCAGTTATAGTAACAAAACCTTGCATATCTGGCAGTGTTTCCCCTCCCCCACTTTATTGCTATATGAACTAGGAAGGATCTTGTCTGAGATGCTTACTCGATTTAGCTTACTCGATTTGGCTCAAGCTCTTCTTATCTCACCTTGCTAGCAGCATTTCCTTCTGTCTTTCAAAGCTCCCTATTGCTTTCACAAGTAGCTATGATTCACCAAAATGAGTGAATTTTTATACAATTCTGTATAGCTCATCAATATAAACTGGTCCACCTGAGATGTGACCCATTCTCAAACACTCAAACAGCCCTGACTACTGATAATAATTCAAGCGTCTTAATGGGACATCTCCATGGACAAATTCCATGGATTTGAAAATCCCATGAATGATATTAAGCACAGTGAAGCTCAATCAATTTTCAAGTATTGTATTAGGTACTACTATTATGAAAGTGGAAGAGAAAAATGAAATTCCTGCCAGCATATCATTTAACATGTCCAATACCCAGAATTTCTTATAGAAGAAGGAATGCAGGCTGGTCTGTATCATTTGATGCTGAATGAAGGTACTGTTCTACTAGAATATGCATCAAAGTATGCTAAACAATGTAATATCTGTGGCTACTGAGTACTGCCAGATGGAACATGCTAGATGTCATATCCAGTCAGGCCCTGCCAAGCTTAATTCTAAATAAGATTTTTCAAAATTAACAGATAACCTCAAAGAGACCAGAATGTCAATTAACTGCTGTAAAGAAACCTTTTCCAAAAAGCAAGGAATGATTCCTTTATATCATTTTAATCAATGGGTAGGATTTTACCACTTGCCCCTCTCCCAGGTCAGCTAATCAGAGCAAACAAACATTTGATAGAATTTGCTCCTTGTAGCTGTGGCATTTTTGGACTTGGCCAAGTGTTTCCAAGAACATGGAAGAAAAAATAGAAAACCTCGTGTGTAGCAGAATAAAAAAAAAAAGGGTGGCAATAAAGTCAGGAAGGCTCAAATGACAACAGAGAATAACACCCTGGAGAAAACTTTCCAATATGCCACCATGGTAATTAAAAAGGAACTCAGGGTCAACAAGAACTGTGTGCTAGAAAAGCACGTGCCACCTGAGGAGTAGACAGGGCCTCCTCTCAAACCTCTTATACTCAGGAAATTCAACACGCACTCTTTAGCACATGAAAACTGAGTATGGGGATAAAATGCTGCAATATTATCTTCACTTAATAAGCCTCATATTAACATCTTTGTAGTCCATATGTGCACTGGAAATATTATTCGGTATAAACTTCACTTTTTTATAATGTTCACTATATAACAATGGCTTATTTGTATGTTATAGGGTAAGTTGACAATAGTTTTAATATGGAAATTAAAGTTATCCAGATCAGAAATTAACATCATGATATTCATGTGTTTGCACATGATTTATGCTACTGACAGAAAATCTGATAAAATCCTGTTCTATAATCTGCTATTTTGACATTTTCCGCTTTTGAAAACTATTCCTGCCATAATTAAGGAACTTTTAAAATTACCTATCTCAGACCATGCATAAAACATATTATAACACAAAGTTTGATAAATGTATGGAACATTATGAGAAAAATATTACGTCCAATAATCTCACTGTTATTGTCTTTTAAAATGCTTTTCATGTCAGAGATAGGTATAAGTAAAAGTTCAAATACATATGCAGATATGGTCTATTTAAACTCCAAGAAACGGACTAAAGACATAACAAGAACTACTCAGGAAAGGATAGTACATGCCATGGTTCATATACTTATAAATTGCTGGAAGAATAAAAAATGACCTTAAAAATGAGAGAGGGCTTCTAAGAAAAATGACAGAATTTGAAATGGTCATAAACAATCAAGACCACCTAGTAGGGCACATGTATAAACTCTTTCAGACATGACAATAAAAGTTGAATGACAAAATGGATGCACAACTTTAAAGAAATAGTTGCCACAAAACGATGGGAAGAACTTAAAAATTACTAGAAAAAAATACATAGCAGTATTCAGAGAAATTAAAAAATAAAATTTGAAACTGAACCACAGTTCTTTTTATCAGGCATAATTCCAAAATATTCCATCAAAAATATCACGGTCCACTAAGATACATGTTTAAAGCAACAAGGCTAGCTTTAGCAAAATATTGAAAAAGAAATATGTTTCCAAAGGTACCAGATTGGGAACTTAAAACTTGAGAATATGCAGTGATTGCTGGTTGATTAGTGTATAGTATCATGATGCTGGATGGACCCTAGCGTCTTGGAAGAGGGAATACCAAGGAAACTTGGTCTAATTGGGGGGGGCGAATAAAGAGGAATATATTGATGTTGGTAGGCAAACGGAAATATGACAGGAGATAGCAGCAGGCTACTAATGGGGAGGATATGTTTGGTGTTTACTACTGATTCCACCCTCCAGCTTCCTCAAATGTACCCCAGAGCCTGGAAGATTCTTGGTGATCCTGGCTTCCAGCTGTTGCTGATGCTGCTTAACACTGCCTTGTTCTTATTGTTTTATTTTTATCACAACCTTTTCAAATATATATTTGGTCAACTCAAAGTGGTAACATACCTAATTCTTGTGCCTCCTATTTTCCTCACATCAACAATCCTGTGAGATGAGTTGGACTGAGCATGACTGGTTCAAAATCACCCAGCCAGCTTTCATATTTAAGGGAGGCCTAGAATTCACAATATTTTGGTTTCTAAGCCAACATCTTAAACCACTATGCCAAACAGGTGCTCTGTAAGTTAACCTGTAATAAGACTCTTCTCATCCAAGATCAAAGATGAGAGGACTGACCTGGCAAGTATAATCAGAACACAGATAAATATTGAGGGATATGTAGCCCTTTGGAGATGTGTGCACCTATATATCAAGTATGGCACCAGCTATAATCCTAAAGTAGTGATGGTACAGTGGCTATTGTGACTTTCAGAGGGGCTGCTCTAAAGGTAGCTGGATGTGAACCCTGCTTGTGAAGCTAGTCTCTATGAATCTGATGGAAGAATGCTGGTATACCAGCTACTAGATTCCATAGTAGAGCTGGTGATGGAGCTTCCCAAATTTTGTCCAGTGTCCAATGTCCTCCTTTTGTTTCTTTGTACTCAAGCTGTAGTGGTGTAATGGGATGAGAGTGGTATGGTCTGTCCATCCTGGAGCTTTCTTCCATCTTCATAGCTTTTTAAAGAATCAATCCTGGTATTCTTCTGAACTGACTCAGAAGGCTGGGAGTGGCAGGCATAGTATTCTCATATGTCCTTCAGGACTGGTTACAGTCAGTATCGATTATGGGGCAGGGAGATCTAGTTTTAAAGTTTTACTTGGAATGGTGCTGTAGGACTCAATGCTCTCCTCTCTATTATTTACATGGTCACAGGTCATCCAATGGCAACATGCCGAAGACACCTAGTTATACATATTCAGTTGTGGGACTCTGAATGGAAATAGGCTGAAGCACAATCTTAGCAAGACAAAGTGGTCGTGGATGCTGACATTACCTGAAGCTGCAGATCTTTCATCTTTAATTCTGAGTAGGGTTGGAATACCCGGCTGGAAACTGTTTGCAATTTGTGGGTCCTCTTGTATTTATGGCTCTTACCTGGGGCTAGGAGAGCCTTTGCATAAATCTTTTGCACCAGTTGTGCCTGATCCTGAATCAAGAGGCTCTGCTCAAAGTCACTCATGCATTTGTAATGTACTCTACATAAGACCATGGCTGAAGATCAGAAGCTACAGGTGGTTCAGAAGACAGCAGCATGTGTAGTTATGTATATATTCTACCTCAGTGTTGCCACATATCACCCTATAAAATAGCATTTCCCTTGAGATTTAGATGGTCCCAACTCTGCTGGCCTTTATAAAGGCTCTGAAGATTTGGTTCTTTCATCAAGTACTGAGGCTGTAAAATGAGTCATCAATACATGTTAGTTGGGTTATGTGAATGATTTTTTCCAGTGCTATATACACTTCTTTGCAGTTTTTTTAATTTTGGATTTTTTTTAATGTTTTAAATTGTTAGCCGCCAGCATCACTTGGTGATTGGGCAGCCATATATAACTGATTGCTTGACTGGATAAGATAGACAACCATGCTGATATTATGTAACATAATCATATAACCTCTCCTACTTTTTAAAAAGATGTGTCATAAAGTCCATATTTCCAAATCAAACAGTCATGAAACAGCCATCCATAATTTTGCTATGTACAATAATGGCTTTTTCAAATGAGTACTTTCCAGATTGTAACTCCCAACACATATGGAGAACTTTAGTATAGAGAGGAGCAATTCCAACTCTCCCCACAATTCTATATACCCTAGAAAAAGTTATTTGTATACAGTTTCAGGGTTTTGTAAAAAAAATTCTTAGAACTGGTTAACACATTACTTGTTAATTCTACAGAGTGCTTTTTGCTGAAATGAAATCAGATCCACAAATGCTGATGCAATAATATTGTTTAATTGCATTACAGGTTCGTTGTCTATTCTATTTGTTAGCTGATGCAACAGACTAACCAAATGCTGTATCGGAAAGTTTGTGTGTGTGTGTGTGTGTGTGTGTAACATATTTGTCACAGACTTAATATTACAGAGCATTTTGCATCCCTTTAAATGCACTATACGTTAATACACTTAACTGCAAATAATCAAGTGGTACAAATAAAACAGTGCACCTAAACAGTAAATCCTTGATTTAGAAGACTTCTGATTTAATAGATAAAATTTACCTCCAGACATCATCCCAAAATAACAATGTCAGTTTGTATTCAGAATAATCCAAACATTGTGAATGTTGTATCATTTCTCAATTTACAACATTTATGTAATGACAGCATTAAACAAACAATAAGAATGTATACAGATTATGTAAATTACATCATTTATTGATTTAACAGACCCTTACATGTTCCATTAATTAGGGGTTTATGGAAGTTAATTATATTGTTCAATTACTAAGTAAGTGGAAAGTATCCTGTAATTTTCCTGGAAAATAGAATCACTACTATCTAAATCAAATCTATATTATTTTATTTTCATTTAATTTAGTTAAATGAAACTAAAAATTTCACTTGCACCTGCACTTTTCTGAAATATACCAAAAAGTAAAATCTCCTAAAAATTAGGAAGGTAGTAAATTAATAGTACAGTAATTAGGATATTAATATTTTCTATTAAAATTTACAAATTAGGAAATTAATCTATTTTAAGTATCTAAGTATCTTTTAAATGTGGATTACTGTATGTATGGTATCTTTTCAATCTGAATTTAAAATATACCATGTTATTTAGGTATAGATGTCAAATGTGACATTTAAACCAAATATGTTCAAATTTATGGAGACTTTTGAAATTGACATTTAGCAGAACAATTAGAACATGGCAAAATTCAGCTAGTGTTAGGTTCTACTGGCTGATAAAGGATGGGCCTGATTTCAGCAATACTCCTTCCCCATTCAATCTGACTTCATCCATTCTGCACATTCCTAACTAGTCCAGAAAGGCACTGAACTGTATGTCATAGTTTATAATGGAGAAACTAACTCTTCCCTTCTCTGCTGAAATAAGAACAGAGGAAGCTGCCTTACATATTAATTTGGATTGTTGTTCTATCTAGCCTAGCAATTTTTCGATTAAATGCCAAGTATTGCAGATGGGACTTTCTGCACAGAAAGCAGGATGTACTGCACTACAGCTTTTCCCTGATGGAAACTAGTTGGATTCTCCCCATGCTGTTAATTGTAGAAAGAGTTGAGTATTTTTCTTGTGTTCACTTACTGCTATTTCTCTACATGCCGACATGGATATCCCTGTGCCTTCAATCTGTTTCAGTGCATATTCCTTTTCGTCTTTTCTGCAAGAAAAAAGTGGATTTTACAGGACTTATTAACACTTGAAATATATAACAGGACTTGCACAGCTTAATCTCTATTCTCTTATAACAGACTAATGATGGTACAGTGCGGTTAATGATTCATCCTGTTTTTCCATACCAATTATCAATTCCATACCAATTTGACAGGCGTTTCGATAAGCAAAAACAACAACAATAAAGTGGACATTGTGATCTAATGAGAATAGAAATTATCAAGTGATAATTTTCAAAATATCCTAATTAAAGATGTATGAAAACACAAAAATGATGGCAGTGTTGGCAAGGGTAGAGCAAAACTGAGTGTAGGAAGGAATAGTCGCCCTGAATAAGACAACATTGTCAAGATAACATTGCTTATAATAGGTTGTTTTAACCATTTAATTGTGTCCGAGTCTTGGCAACTTTATAGGCAAATGCTCTTTATACTACCCTGTCAAGCACAGGTTCTTTCAGTTGTTGGATGTTCATCTTTATATCAGCTTTGGTACAAAGTGATACAGAGTGAAATCGATTTTTTTAAAAAAGTTTTTAAAAAGTGATGCTGTTACAGCTACTGTATATCTAATTACTCTAAGGCAGAACTTCTACATCTAGAAATTCTATGTTACTGGCATCATTAATTTTAAAAAGATCAGGCACCAAACAGATGATAAGACAGATCCATACCATTTATTCCTCTACTGCATTATCAACACATGTATCAGACTTTGGAAACTTGACTATGCCAAATTTTTTCCATCACACTGTTGTGAATGTTATACACACCTTTGGTACCAGCATGCTATTTTTATTCTCTGTTAACCGCTATTAAAATTTGAGCCATTCTGTTAAAAATGTACTATGTAGAGCAACTTAAACAGTTATTTCATTTGGCTTAACTATAAGATCTATGTTTGCATACACTCTTTAAAGAAGACAACCAAGTTGCATTGGCACACATACAAAAATGTACCAATTATTAGATATTAAAATGTACAAGTAGTTCTTGTTTAGCGACTACTTCATTTAATGATTATTTGCAATAATGAAGATGATGAAAAAGTAATTTTACCATTAAGTCTTCCATTGGGTAAGACATTTCCTCTGATAATCTGGTTCCATGCCATGAATGGCTTTAAAGGTGATAACCTCAGAATCCTATGGTGTCAGATGATCTCACCCAGCAGCTTCATGTTATGTAGATGTTAAAAAGGTGCAGAAAGAGTACCAATCCCTGTGGCATATCAAAAAAGAGCGGCCTTGGGAAGAACCTCGGAGTTCCTATCAACACTGACTGGGACCAGCCTTGGGCAAAGGAGCCAAATCAGTGCAAGACTGCATTGCCCAGCCCAAAATCCCACAAAAGCCGAAAAAGATACCATGGTCAATAGTATCAAAAGTCTATGAGAGGTCAAGGAAGGAGAGGATGGATGCACTATCCCCATCCTGCCCTTGCCAGAGATCCTCTACAAGAGCAATCAATGCTGCTTCTGCTCCGTAATCAGACCCGAAATGGGACTGAAATGGATCCAGATAGTCTATTTTCTCCAGGGCTCTCTGGAGCTATAGTACAACCACATTTCCAGCAACTTCCCCCAAAAAAGGAAGGTGAGATATTGGAAAAAAAAACCTGTCCAGATAGGTAAGGTCCAATGACGTTTCCTTAAAAAGGAGCAGACCAAGGCCTCCTTGACTGGCGTTGATGCTGTCTGTACAAGAATCTACATTCATAGAAAACTATTTTAGAATTTAAATAAAATTTAAAATACAGATTTTATTTTTTGTTAAGCATCTGATTAAATTGCACATGGCAAATTATTATTAAAATCAAGTATAATTGAGCATGATGGATATCCACAGAATCATGGTTTTATCTGGGGAAAAATACCTTGCTCCACTCAGAGAAATTCCACACGGCTGATAAGTAACAGACTGTGCCATAAGCAAAATGTTATCTTTTATATGGGAGATTTTTTGCTGAATATGCATATTTTTAAAATAACTATACTATTCTTTTGATGCCTTGTTGAGCCCGTTAACTCCTTGCCCTGGATGTTCTGCACAGTTGCAGGTTGGGGAGAAGACACGGCAAATAAAGCAGGGACACTGATCATTCTTACATCAAACTAGTTGTTAAGATGAATGATTAAATAGGAAACTATTTTTGCAACTATTTTACTATTTTTTTTCTATCCCTCGGGTTTCATTTATTTTCTCATTTAAAATCAGTGAAAAAGAATGACTCCACCCCTCCTCTTCATCTGTAGAACATTAGAAATTGAAATGATCTGCCACCAAACCAAGAAAGCTTCTTTTGACAGATCTCCAGTTTCCAGCATACCTTAACCTAAGAATTAAAGGATATGGAGGCTGGAACAGAGGATTAGCTTCATTAACAGAATGCTATCCTAGCATGAGCATCTAAACCAGGGATGTCAAACTCACGCTGTCACGGCAGCGTCACATGACATATCAGGGCTTTTTTCCCCTTTGCTAAACTGAGTGTGGGCGTGGCCAGCATGTGACACATCCGAGTTTGATAGCCCTGATCTAGGCAAAAGGAAGCTAGTGTGAAGTAAATCTGTAATAAATCTTAAGTGAAAACAAAGCCCCCAAATCTGTGTCAAGATCCAATTTTGAGTGTTGTGTCAATTTGGACAAGTGCTATCCCAAAGATGGTTCAAAACTACCACATTGTAGTTCTATGCCACGCAAGGTATTCCAAGATAAGAAACCAACTCTGTGGGTTACTGCAATCCAGGTGCGCTTGACTTCCCCTCTCACATTATAGCAGTCCCACAACCAATTTCATTAGAGAACAATATGATAACATTTGAAATAACGAAGTTCCCAGTTCAGCTCAGGTAATAAGAATTTATTTGCCTTTTCTGAGTTAAATTGGGTTATCTGAGTGCATGTAACTTGATATGATATTCAAAAGTGCTGTCCTGAAGAACGTTATAATATGGATTTGGGAAATTAAAGGGAAAAAAAGGGTCTGAGGGAGCCTTAAGGGCAGAGAATTCGTCTAAAAGAACCTCTGGTTTGTAGTCAGTTCTTCTAAATTTCTAATAAGACTGTTCAGCCACATGCTATTATTGCAATCCTAAAATAATTCCTGCTGAGAGTGCCACCTCTGAAGCCAATTCTATTCTTGTCAGGAAAAGGAATTCCTAAAACTAATGACTTCAGCCTTCTTGCAGATATAACATGCACTGAAAATTGTTACACAGTATAGAGCAGTAAAAATTCTTAACAGAACTGAAACCACAAAAGAACCATCTTTATTTTTCATACGCTCTACATAGTTAGGTACAGAGGTATATTTCAGCAGCAAGACAAGAGAGATGATGCATACCTGAGCACCTAGGATCACCATAAAAGATAAGTTCCCTGTACTTGTTCCAAAGGAAATAAAGCACATTTATGTTTATAGTTCTCCTTTACCTCAGGAAATAAATTCAGTCACAAACCATCTGTGTATATGCAGTGAAATTCTAAATGCAACTATCCTATGTTCTGCCTGGCATAATTACTTAATATTTTTCTTACATGTAAAATGGTACTCATCCAACAATGACTCCAAGTTTCAAGCAGCCCTAAAATGGCCCAATTCAAACACTATCATAAGCAGCCACTCTTCATTATTGTCCATAAATTTATTTACGTAGCCTGAGTCATATAAACTTTTAATTGCAATTACTGCAGTAGAAGCAGACGCACAGCAGCTGCTGAAACGAAAACATTATCACTGAGGAAAAGAATATTTATTTCCGTTTGTTCCTGGTGAGTTTATGTAAAGCAAAAGTTTCAAATATCTCAGTTCAAGGATAATGTAAAAGAGATTATCACCAAAGTTCTCTATCAAATCTCACACTGTAATAAATAGAGGGTTTGAAATTAAATATTTCACAAATTTTCTCACTTCCATGTTAAGAAAAAGAGTTAAGTGCTAACGAAGTGTAAGGAATTAAAAAGTCTAATAAATTCTGCAACCTTAAATCACATGGAGTAAGATAAAAAGCAATATAACATATATTTATTGTGTAGTACTTCAGCTTTTAATTAGGCTGGATTCATGCATCGTGCTAAACCATATGTTTGATTTTAGTTTAACTTGTTATATGGTTCCAGAAAGCCTCAGATAAATATCCACCCAGAAATAAGAGACATGCATGTGAAAATTACATCAGAAATTTCTGT
>JANHFL010003291.1:4442-23345 GCA_032468155.1 Oxyrhabdium leporinum
CCAGTCACATGATCACCAAGCCACGCCCACCAAGCCACGCCCACAGAACCGGTAGTGAAAAATTTTAGATTTCACCACTGCATCCTTCCATCCGTACTATTATATTTACATTAAAAAACATTGACTTATTTTGAGGATGTGTAAGGTAGATAGGTCTTGGTAAACAAACACCACTTGTTGGTTAATTTTTGTTCTTGTGTTTTTTGCTTACCAGGGAAGCACGTATAAGATGTGGCAAAGCAGGTATTTGCTCAGACTTGGATACCTAGATGTTGATCTCATTCTCAACATTATGGATAGATAAGATACAGTCACCCAAATGTGGCTGATGTTCAACATCTATTAGTTAATGCTTTGTGGCAAGATGGGCGGCAAACAAATTTAATAAATAAATAATGTGGCCAAATGGATGGAGTATTGACCAGTATTTGGAGACCTGCTGTACACTCATGGTGCCTATCCCTGCTGTACAAATATTTCATTGTGTGGTTTGTATCAAATCACTTTCCTTTAGCTTCAGTTTTCCATTTTGATGAGACTTGAAGCTCAAATTCATTTCCCTGCTAATCATGGTACAAACAAGCTCCATTAGTGGTTTCTCTCTTCTGACATAATTTTAGCCATAGACACCATCTAGCATGTTTCATCAATGATGTGGCTGATGATGCAGCCAGAGGCTAGGTTCTTCCCAGCTTCTATTGGCTGGTTGAGGCTGCTGTGGTCACGCCTCTTCCCTCAAGCTGTGGGACTCTGTTCTCCATCATCATTTTGGCTGGAGCTACAGGAGAGACTGAACACCTGGATTCCACAGGGGCATCTTACAAACACAAGAATATTCTTTTGAAAGAGCACCAAATCTGTATTTAAAAAACAGAACTCTTTCTTCTATTTATGTATTTATTGTACATTACTTACACCCAACATACTTTGACCTACTACGTGGGTTTAGACAACTGCAAATACTGTGCTAACAGTGTTGATTTAAAGTGGGACAGTGTCAATTTAAAGTGGGAAAGAGAGCTGGTTCTACCAATTGTCTGTTGTTGGTCCTAACCTATTAGGTACATTATAGGTTTTCTGATGCTTCTTTTGACAATAGGTTTCACAGGGCTATCTCTACACCATTTGGCCTATTCTCCATCCTACTTCCAGGTGCTGCTGCCCATGAAGTCAGAACTGGACTCCTCAGTCACGCACTGCCAGCAATGCCATTCAATCATGGCACAAGCTAAGGATGGATGGATGGATTGATTGCATGCTATCAAGTTGTTGCCAACTTTTAGCAAATCAGCTAGATAGATTTTCTCCATGAGGATCTGTCCCTAACCTGGTCCTTCAGCTCTTCCAACAGCATCCCCATAGTCATTGTAACTGAGTCTATCCATCTTGATTATCATCCTTTTCTTTTCTTCCAACTTTCCTTTCATTGATGCCACTGAAATAGGATCAATTAAGCTGGTTATTTGTACCTCGAATGAGAACTCTGAGTTGATTTGTTCGATGATCCATTTTGTTTCTTTTCTTAGCCATCCAGGATATTTTCAGAAGTCTCCAATGTCAGCTTTCAAAAGCTCTTTCTATCTTACTCCTTCAAAGTCAACGGATGGACCTCCCTTATTATTGATTGCTCCTTCCCACTTTAACCCACACCCCTCTTCCCTATCTGTATAGTATGGTTGATTGTTCAGTTTGGCTAGTTCCTCAACCAACTATTCTAATCCCCCCTACACTTGATCACCTTCGTCTCACTGTATGTTAAGAAAAAGTAGTAGTGGTAGATTTTCCCACTAATGCTTGATAGATGGGAAAATAAGCTAGGGGAATTTACCAGCCCTAAATTTGTCTTATTTTAAAACTGTTAGGCTCTAGCCTGTATTAAAATGCTGGCTTGATTACTCAGGCAGAACAAGGATTAACAATGAGTACAATGCAATACATACTTTTCTGCTGGCTCATGGATTGGAGGAAAGCACTTTAATGTGGCCTTCTGGCTGTGTCCTGTGTCTAATGTTGACTTACATCTCGGGGGATGTTTGGAAGGCAAACATGATAATAACTGGAGATCATATTCATGTAGGTCATCACTGTGTGTGGTGCAGGAGGTAACTGGATATTTTCTGGCAATATCTTCTTGTAACGTTCCATTGTAATTCTTGAGATCAAATTAGAAATAAAGGCCTGATTTCTGCTGCCTATGGACTTAGAGCCTTGCTCTCCTATGAATTCATACAAATATAATTAGACATGCTTTCTTAGTGATGCTTTCAAGAAGTGTTGGAGCATGCCTGCAGGGGAAAAAAAAACAAGAACAAAACTTATGTGTGCATATAGACATGCAAACTCTTTTTGTTTCTTTTACAAAGCATTATTAAGGTAGAAATGTTGGAGAATTAGTTCAAGTCTTTGAGTTTGGAGGAGTGAATTTTCAGCAGCAACCCGATTGCCTGGAATAGATGATAAACAAAATATTAACTTGTGACTTTTTCAGATATATCCATTTTTGTAGCATAAGAGTGTATTTATTAACCTGGTTCTTTTCTCAAGATATATCCCCAGAAAAGTTTGGTACACCAAATCTTAGCAGAAATGAATATTTTATTAAAAAGCGCTTCCGGACAATGTCTGTAACATGGGACCTGGATACATACATCTTCTTCTTGTGCCATATCTGTCATTGGACGTTGGCGATCATGTTGGCGATCCTATTTTTATCAACAGCCGCATGAAAAAGTGCTGTTGAGTTTTGTCCAAACCAGTCCCTTAGATTTTGAAGCCATGATCTTCTTCTGCCTGCACTTTGTTTGCCTTCAATCTTTCCTTGGAGGATTAAGTGAAGTATGCCATATTTTTCCGGGTGTCGCATCACATGTCCAAAATATTCTAACTTTTGCTTTTTTATGGTTTTGATGATTTCCCTTGGCTTTCCCAGGCGGCTTATCACCTCATTTCTGATTTTGTCAACCCAACCTATACATAACAGCCGCCTGCAAATTCACATTTCAAATGCTTCTAGTCTCTTCAAGTGACTTTCTGTCAGAGACCAACCCTCCACTCCACTCATATTGTTATGCAGCACCACACAAATCTGAAGATCCCATCAGTCAGGAAGCTGGAGATAATTTTAACAAAAGGAATAGGTTATAAATTGTAAACTGCTCAAAACATTATAAATACATTATGAATGTTTTTAGTGTTATTACATTCCCTAACAGCACCCAGAAAAGTTGTCCTTTGCGTCCCTTTCCATTTAATCTGGAAGTTACTAATGCAATAAATGCCATAGTACAGGGCTGTCAAACACCCGGCCCGCGGGCCAAATGCATCACGCGCTGGCCACACCCATGCCTGGTTTAGCAAAGGGGAAAAAAAGTGAATAAGTCACATGATGCCGCCATGACGTGAGTTTGACACCCCTGCCATAGTACACTACTATTGTTTTCATATATTTCCTCAAACCAAAAACTGCTATTAAATCATACCAACATTTTGAGACTCTAATCATTTTCCAGTTTCAAATATCTTTCCTCCTCTTATATTAGGGTTTCTAAAATTGTGTACTTCCTACATTGGTATGTCTCCATTTAACCTTTTCACTGAAAGATACTAGGAATAGAGCCTTAAAATGTCACAACTGTGCTTGCTACCATTTTTAGTGAGCTGATAATTCAACTGGAATCAGGAAGTCAAATTGTTACCTCACATTTTAGCCCCCACCCCCTTCCTTCTCCAAACTCTTGTCTTCCTTCCCAACCAACTGTATTTTCAGAGCTGTTAAAAGTCTGCTCTGTTTGGTCTCCTTCCTCCTGTACATGGAGGATTTTTTAATATTTTTTGCCCTTAGACGCTTTATGTATTATATTTTTTAGTCTTTTGCCCTTACCGTCTCCTTTCATAGACCCAACTTAAACTTGAATTCTAGTCAAACTTCAATATTCCTTTTCCTGTTGAGATATTGGAATGTAAATATATGGATTGGGATTCTGCATTAGCAGTCATCAGTGGTCTCATGAAAAGTCAACTTCTCAGTCACAAGGACCATAAGAAAAATAGACCATAGATTCTCAGAGAATGTTTGTTAGTTGTGCAAGAATAGTTTAACTGCTGTGTAGGAATGGAAGCATTTTGATAAGGGCAAAACTCCAAAATCAACTAAGCTATATTAAAAAGCTATTATCAAAAAATTCCTACCAAGACCAGCAATCCTGCTATTTTTATATCAAACAGATTTCACCTCATCTGCAGACTATAAGAACTTGTCTGGAGCACCTTTTAGATGCAAACACTGTACCGTGTTGAATGGCATTTCCTACAGTGTCTTTGTACCAAAATGGAACTTTCAGGGTTTGATCCAACCCATTTGTGCTCAATTACCATTTTTACATTGTTTTTCTTACTAGTTTTGAAGGAGAAAAAATACTTACAAATCCTCTACTGAGTAGGAAATAACTTTTTTATGCACTTCCTGCTGATTACCACACAGAATGTAGCTAGAAGTGGATTACTTCCATATCTTATTTCTTAGAGAGTAAACTAGGAAGAATGGTGACACTGGTTAGCTGGGCAACTATTTCTGGGTGAGTAGATGGGTTAAAGCAGGGATTCTGAAAGTACTTGACCCAATTACCCCTTTCCTCAGTCTTTAATAATGTCATTAATACTATCCCCATAAAGAGAGAGTAAATGCTGTTTTACAGTTTTCTCAGCAGCAGAAGTCAACTGAATGCTCAACTTACAAACAAGCAATTGCAAATTACACCCAGGACAGGCCATAAAGATCCTAATCCAGTTTAAGTAGTTCTGGGTTAAAAAGCTTGACTACAGGCAAGGAGTCAGGAACAAGGACCACTCTTTTGAAGAGTGACTACTGAGATTTCCCCAAGTGTAAAAGGGCCTTTGCCACTTCCAAACTACATACTTCTCTGCTGGGTTGAGTAAAATAATCAAATTGCTCTTGAAAAGCTACAGGCTGTAGTTTGTGGCATCTCTTAAAGACCACACATTTTAATTGTAAAGTTCCAAACCATCTGAGGCTAGGATAGTTGAAAAACTACCTCTTTCCATTTACTCTTCCAGATGTTGTTCATGCAGACATTGCAATTCTTCCAAGTGCTATACACCTTCCGATCTCAGGAATGCAATCACCCATGTTGATCAATGTTAGAGCCCAGGAAGATGAAGTCCTTTACTATTTCTCATTGTCCAGCTGCACTCTGGCCTGTGTGTTCTCTGCAGTTGTCTTTATCTTTGTTGTCTTGATGTTAAGGTGCAGTCCAATTTTTTTACTTTCATCTTTGACTCAGGATTAGCCATTCCAGATCTTCTTGCTTTCTGCCAGCAACGTTCTATCATCTGCAGCTTGGAGATTCTTGTATAAAATGTATAAAAGTACACATGCATGTTGAGATTTTGTGTGCACATTAATGTGTTTAGATTTAACAGGCCTTTGGGACTAATGGAATTATTCTCATGAAGACTGCCTCTCTTCCGGGTGATTTATCTTTCTCCTGGGCCAGCTAGTAAGAAAAGGAATAACTCATCCCGAATTGTGAATTTATTTATAGAGTTTATTTATCTCCTTAGTCAGGACATGCAGGTACACAAGAGGTATAGCAGGAACTGTACGGTATTGTATTCGACAGGCAGCTTTGGGAGCACTCGACTCTCCAGCCCATTCTCCAAACTGGGCACTCCTGGCTTCTGCTATAGTTTCCTATAGCTGCTCCTTGGCTTCAGGGCTTCTGTCGGCTTCTGTCTCAGGTCCCAAGATCTTCCTCTCCAAACTGCTGTGCAGCATCTCCTCACAGGCAAACTTTCAGCCCTTCCCATCATGAGGACTCAGCTGCCTATCCTCGCCCAAAGCTTCCTGCCAGCCCTCCTTTGTCATTGCCTTTGCCAAGTAGCTTTTATGCCATGAGGTGGGGAGGGGGGTAGTTGCTTTCCTTTCTGAGGGGTACTTGGTGCTCTCTGAGCTTGCTTATTTTCTTGCAGATGTTTCATTACCTAATGAATGCAATTACCTAATGAAACATCTGCAAGAAAACAAAACAAGCCCAGAGAGCTCCAAGGACCCCACATTTCGACCCTGAGCTACAAATATTTTCCATTATTGGGCTTTTCTTTCTCTCCTATCTCAGCTCTCCCCCCGGGACTTCTGCCCCATCAAAAATCAGGTTCTTTTACATGTTTCCGAGATAGGGAGTGCACTCTCTGCCTTCTTCCAAATTAGTTCTTCCACCCTCTATCCTAATTGCCTGGCCTTTGGGGATTAATTAAACCCTAACCTGGCAGCCACCTTTTGCAGGAAATCTTCCTGTCTCTTCCTCTCCCAAAATATGCACCTCTGCTTGCTTACCAGGATGCTGCAGTCTGGAGACCTGGGCATTTATCCAGCATACCTTTGCCATTGTGGCCTTTTCCTCCTCCCCTCAAAGCAAGGGGCTGCTCAAGTTACAGGAGCTGTCATCCCCATCCCCATCCCTCATTCCCTTCCCACAGAAACTGCAAAAGAAGGAAAAAAGGAGAGGGGTTTATCCTAAACAGAAGAAAGGAACTAAACAAGATGAGAAGGAAAAAGGGAAGAAAAGAGAAGTTGCCTTCCTTAGAGCAGAGGCTGATGGTCTATAGTGGGCCAGGAGAAGCAGCTACTATTGATATTATTCTTCCCTACTTCTCTGCCTCTCAGAACCAGTGTACAACTGAACAGTGCAGAACTGTTAGAAATAAGTAAATAAAATCAGCCTGTTTAACAATAAAGAATTTAAAACTGTTTGAAGAAGCAAGATTTAATATATAGGTTCCAAAATTTTTTCTGCTTTCCACAATAAAGCAATGTTTCAATAGCTGCTCCTTTTAAACAGCGTTTCCATTCTGCAAATCTAAAGCAATCCCATTTATCTGCTTTAGAGATGACCATGGAGCAATTGTTTCTTGTAAATACAGCATATGGATTGTGATACACTTCCAGGTTTCTTTGTATGTTAAGGAGCACATTTATCCATTAGGGTTTCAGTTTTATGGGTCTATACTCTCATGCAGCAATTTTAATAATCAAATGTATTATCTAACCTGTTGCACGTTAGCAGTTTTTGAGAATTAAGCAACAAGAATCAGAATTTCAGAAGTGAAGGAGGGATGGGCTATTTAGGGAGAGTGTTAAATGATTAATACAGTTGTTCACAGATTTCTTCTTGCGTAAATTTAGTTTGCACTTTACCAATGCAAGCAATGAGTGTTAAAATGTGAAGTGTCTCAGTATACAAAGACAATTCTCCTTAAAGAATTTATTCTCCTTAAATACTGTACAGTAAAAATACATGCAAAATTAATGGTGCTCAGTTAAAAGTTTGAGTTGCACTCTGACTTTGATAAAGCAGTTGGAAAGTCAACAGTCTCTTTGCATTCTCACATTCTTTATTTATTCCAGATTGCTTTGGAAGGTGCAAATGTAATGCAAACTCTCATTTCGCTTCAGTGCACGTTTTCCTCTCATAACAGTATGCACTGACCCTAGAGAATTTGAAAGTCCGACTGGAGGATTTTGTGTGAAGTACTTCTTGTTTTTCAAGAGGCAATAGGAAAATATGCATCCTTTCTAATTATATCTTTGGGGTTAGAAAATGCTATATAACAGAAGATCTCTAGTTAGAAAATTAATATCAGTTGAACAGAAAATCCTATCCTTACATATTGTACATTTAAAAAAAAAATCTAATTCTCAATTTGCAGGTAAGAAAAAAATATAGGAGCTATTTCTCTACTATAACTTTCTTAAATTTCATTTGTCACATGCCTTAGCTTTTAAAGAAATAGAGCTCTAAGACAAAGAGAAAAGGAGAATTCAAAGTCTACTGAATATATTAAAAGTCTGTAAATTCGTTCTTAATTTGCTAAGTGTGCTTCCACACTAATTCTAGGATGTATTCACTTTGATAATCTTATTTCATGATTAATTAATTACCTTAATAAGCATGCAAAAGTTAATATCTTGCTCCGAACATTATTGAAATTGTGGCTATTGTGCTTTAATCACAGAAATCTAGTCATTAATGAAATAATGATGAAGAGTTTAAAGATTATAAGTGCGCTTCTGATCATCTTAAAATGAGACTAATTCAGCCAAAAAATTGTTTCATGTTTACCAGATGCCTAGAGAATGTTTTTAAAATGTTAGTTGTGTTCATTATGATGAAAATATAAAATGATAGAGAGGACATAATATGGCTGGCCTTGTTACTGTGATATTTTTAGTTAATATGCATAAATAACTTCACATTTCAGAGAGAAGAATGATAATGTTTAAAATTGTACATATAATTTTGGACAATGTATTAAAGACTTGAACTTATATATGAAGAACTATAAAGAAATAAACAATAGATATTTTTTTTAAAAAAGCATTCAATTCTTCCTTCTGCCCTTCTTTCTGTTGAGTAATTATCGTCTAAAAACGTTTCCAAAACTCTTCATTTCTTTTAAATTCCCAAGTCTCAAAATCATCCATTTGTTTTGCCTTCTTTCAACAAAAAGTACTTACAGGTTTTCCAGCCTTTCTCTGCTGAAATTTGTCAGCTCCAGCATTTCTGCAAGTCTAGTTAATTTTATAATCCAATCTTCTACTTTAAGCATTTCATTGCTTTTTCAACTTATTTACATACAATAATCTTGTCATCATTACTATATACAATAAAATTTCCCATATTTTTTTTCTAATCCCTTGCCCTTACAAAATTAGTAGGAGTAATTCTGGTTTTGTCATGATGTTAGTCCATCTCTTTTGCATCACTATATGGATTTGTACCCCATTTTTTCTTTCTTTTTTTTCAGACATGCAGACTGTTCTCCATAGTCCATACCACAAAACAATGTCTATGGCAAAACACAAGAGAAAAGCTACCACATCACCCGCTTGGGTTTGTTCGTGTGGGTTAGGTGTGACAGGGATGTTACAATTTGGCTCTACTTGGGCACAAACCTCCAGGAATAATTGGATAATCCCCCAAACAATGGCACATGGGGTTTTTTTCTTGTAGAAATGAGGCATTCCAGGGTAGCCTTCCCAGGCTTCCAGAGATAAAATATCCCTCCTCCCCCAGCCTGGCCCACTTTGTGTCCCAACTTGACTATTTGACTTAGGCCAGTTTGTCATAACTTGGCCTTAATAATGAGTTTGATTTTCCTAATGCATTGGGCCACCAGCATTAAGTGTTCTAGATACTGTTCTCTGATGGTTGAAAAGATAACCACTTCTTATTTATATATGCCATAAGAAAGTCATTAAAATCCATTTGCCAGTCTTTTAAAGTTGTGAGAACATTCTGAATATGAAGGTAACTTGTGATGCATGACAGCAGCTGATTTCTTACATTTTTTTTCTACCGAGGGCCCTTTCCATTACCTTTTTGTGGAGTCCAGGTAGAAATACAGTATCTGGCTGTCATATGATCTGTTCCATCACATTAGCAGTCTGGCTGTTTTCCTACGTTCTCAATAGACCATGGAGAAGACTATTCTGCCCCACTCATTAAGCATAGCAGCCAGGATGCCTGAGTAGACCTATGTACTCCTAGCGGGTCAGTCCTGCATCTCCTGAGTTTTCTTTTTAAATACTTGTGTAGCTATGGGGCTGCTGAGTAGTACTTTGTGTACTCCATGTACATAATGGAGATGACCAGATTTATTTATTTCTTAGTCATACAGGCCACTTCAGTTGTAGCTGATGCTGAGAACTCCAGTTTTATAGTAGTGGCTAAAACAATACATCAGAACAGTTTTAATAATCTCATTTGAATGTGACGTGAAAGTAATCTCATATAAATTGCTTGCTAGGGAATCATCTCCACTTCAATCTCTGACCAGTCCGGATGAACAGGCAGAGATATTGCTGGGAGCAGGCAGTCTCAATGATAGCCAGGTCCTAAACAAAGATTAATATGTTCTATGAATACCTTAGCCTACTTGCACTACTGCTAGGGAGCCTCCTTCTGTTTGAGTATCAAGGCAAGAACCAATGACATGTTTTCTATTCCAATCCATGGCAAAATCCCCAACGGGTGTCTAATGCTGTTATGAAGCACCACCGAATATAGGGCATAAGGGTATTCACAAGTCAGGCTTCAGTCTGGATCCTAGGAACTCTATGTCATAATTCAGCTATTCTACCTTTTCTTTAATGTGATAACAACACTTCCATACTGCTTGGACCTGGATCATCTGTATTGGTCTGAGGAGCAGTATCTGATTTCCTGACTCAAAAGTGCTCTGTAATAGCCCCGCAAAATCCTCTACTCTTGGAGGACTTTCATCTCTCTATGAACAAATCAGGTCCAGATCCCATTGGTGAAACCATACCATTTGATGGGCCTTAGGAAGCATCCCTTCTCTGTCATGGTGCCTACCTTGGGGAATAGCCACAGCCCTGATCCTGCTAGCCTTCCTCCAGAAGGCAGTTTTTCCTCCTCTTGTTCTACCATCTCACCTCAATTTAAAAAATCCCACAGACAGTTTTTCTACCTTTCTCCACCTTACCTTACCTCACCTCACCTCCTGGGATATCTTTGCTTCAGAGTATGCAAATCAGGATGAAGCATTCATTCTACAATAAGAAGCATTGAAGCAGGATTATTTTACAAAACTAGTAAAATTCAGTAATTGCATTCAAGAGACTTTATGCCAAACAGATGAACAAAACCAAAGAAAAGCATACTTATCTCCTCTGTTTTTAAAGTTTGCTCTTTGCTTTTGTAATAAAATTTGTCCTAGGCTATTTTTACGACCCGGAGAAGAAAATCTCCCTTCTCAGCATTAAGCAACCCAAAAGAATCCATCCACCATTCAGAGGCCGGGGAAACCACTAGCATTTCAGAGTATATTATCCGTGAGGCCCAGAAAATGCCAAACAAGGCAAGATCTTCCTCCTGCAAATCAATGTCTAATACTCTGTCAGCACTGCTTCCAAGCTCTGCCTCTGGCTTTAAAAGGTGAGAGGATTCATTCATCTGCTACAAGCATTTAGCCTTTTTCATCTCTGCCCAGAACCTCTGCACGCCAGTTGCCAGTAAGTTCCTGTGGGAATAGTAGTTTCATCCCCTGGGAAATAAAAGTTAATATTCCAAGCAGATGATAGATTAAACTGGCATTTGGACTTGATTTAGCAGTCATGTAGTTTTGTTGAAATTGCATCAGTTGTTCAGCTGATTAGAAGCTAGCTGCACAAGTGGCCGCTAACCTTTATATATGGAGTTTTTTAGGCTATAAAACTAATGTACCATTGATTTTTTTTTTGAAAGCTATACATTCAATCCTTATAAAAGGACTTGTAGCTGGCAAACTCTAGGACTGAAATTAGTTTTGCCCAATGTACTTGATGCCCAGCAGGTGCCCTCTTACTGTCCCTTCTGGAAGATGTAATTGGCTCTTCAGAGATCTGGCAGATCTGATTTTCAGCTGCTCTCGGAGATAAACAACTCCATAAGTCAGCTACCAAGATCTCAAGCCATTCCAGAAGAAGGAGAGAGTGAGGAGACGGATGAGGCAATAAGCAGAGTGAAAACAGCAGGATGTATTTGAAGAAGCCTTAAGATCGGGTATTTCAACTGCTGGAACTGTTGGCACATCCAATGGCAAATAATTCTTTCCTGGACATAATCAAGACTGGAAGAAATAATTCTAACCTGGAGATCAAAGGCAGAGCTTAGCAGGAAAGTGCCGCGCAGAACTCCAGATCTAAGGTACATTTAGATTCTTGCTTTTATCATTAAGAAAATGTTGGATGATTATAAATAGATGGAGTTTCTATGGAAGTCTATATAGATTTTGGCTACCGTGTGATTGAATTCTTCTTTAAGACTTATTATTTGGGGAATATTTGGCTTATTAAATGAATTCTTCATTGAAGGAAGATTTTTCACAAACTTGTTAACTTGTATTACTCCAGAATTCAATTTGGTACAGAATTTGACAGATAGGACTAAAAGTAAATCACAAGTGTGCAAATATTGAAAATTGCTAAGTACATATTAATTGCTGGATCAAGTTCAAACCAGGAGAATAAGCAATATTAGCTATATTAACTATATAAGATAAATCGGATTTATACCTTGGCAGTGAGTAGCAGAATTTTTCCTTCGTACTAAATTATGTTTAATTTAAGAAGAAAATGCTGCGGATGACATGATAGCTATCTTCCAATACTTGAAGGCTGTCAATTTATTTTTCAAAGCACCTGAAACCAGGACAAGAAGTAATGGGTGGATGCTCACCAGAGGGAGATCCAGCCTAGAACTGAGGAGAAATTTCCTGACAGTGAGAACAAATACTCAATGAAACAGCTCACTCTCTGGAGTTGTGTGTGCTCCATTGCTGGAGGTTTTCAAGAAGAGCCTGGGCAACCATTTGTCTGGGATGGAAAAAGAACTCCTGCCTTGGGCAGGGGGTTATGGCAGAAGACCTCCAAGGTCCTTTCGAGACCTATAATTCTATGATTCATAGGTGATTTTTCAATCCAGTTGTAAGTGGTACCAAATCTTACACTGTTTGGGAACACAGTTCTAAAGTGTAAGTGATAATAATGCTCTAATATTTTTGCTTAAGAGGGGAGTAATAGGTTTTACCCTTTACCCTTTCTATAATGTCTGTATATGGATAGTTTGTATCAAAATCAGATTTCAACTGCAGTTGCTTGTTTGATTCAATTATCTGCAGAACCTGCAGTTTGTTGACCAGAGACAGCATAGGAATGCATGAGAAATACAATGCTAGTATATATGTTGATCGCGGTCGAGATTTGTTTCCATTCTGCTGGATAGCCACCTGAACATAGCACTGCATGTGTTTTTTAAACAAGAGTGATAGCATTGGCACCTGCTTTCTTCCCCACTTGCAAAATTCCATTGTAGTCCTTTTATGCATGCCTTATTGTCTCTTGCTAGTTCTTGAGATGTGATAGCAATTTCTAAATATTTAAAATGTCTCAGAATCAACAAAAACTGGGAACATTCAGAAGACCACCTTGTCTTCCTCACACCCCCTGTTCAGCAGGAATGTCGTTTCCATATCTCCCCTCCCTTTGCAGAGTTGTCCAGAGTTGTGTCCATCCAACATCAATGCAAACCATATGCTCTTCAGGAGAGAGTCTTGTGGTTTTGTTGTTGATTTTTGCTTAATGTTACACTACAGCAATAGTAATGGCCCAATCTTTAGTCCCCCCAAATCCTAGGTATACCTCGGAAATGCTAATTTAAATCAAAACATTTTATTTTAAAGTTAATGTGGCAAAACTATTCTTGGTATGATATTATCAGCAAATTTAGGAATATAATAAGGTGTAGCGGTAATGTGGAACCACTTCTTTTTGCTCTTGATAAAAGGACTTTGAGTATAACATGTAATGTTTAGTTAGTAATCTGCATCCAAATTTTTAATGCAAATAGTCTGTTTGCTGCAACTCACAGGTGGATCATAGATTCATGGCCATAAACTAAAATTATATTATTTCCCATGCATTTTATAATCATAATGGAAGCATTGCTGAGCCAGAATTTTTTTTTTTTTACTTTATTCCAATACTGTATATTATTTGAATCATTTTCTCTTTTTCTATTTAGATAAATGTGATTCAGTACCTTTCTTTTACTTCTTTGATATCAGTTTCAATATGACTGGAACGTACTCGAGGCAAAATGCTTCATCCCAAGATATTAATCTTCCACACTACCAACCAGATGGAGACCCTTTTGCATCAAAACTCTCAAAGGAAGCTGACATAATAGCTGGAATTTATTTATTAATGATAGGTAAGATCTGTTTTAGCTATTGTTCTAGTAGGAGTTGTTGAAATATATGTAGATCTGTTTTGTGATAAGACTCTGCTACTATTGATTTAATTTTGAATTTTATACAATAATGTTGTTAGATTCCTTGTATACCATAACCCATAAAGTAGTAGTGCTTGAATTGTACTTAGTCTTCAGGAAGGATAGAATTGTCTTTTAAAAGAGTTCTGTGATGTGTCATGTTGGATTATTTCATCCTCTCAGAAACTATTGGCCAAAATTAGAAATCTTGCTACCGATTGCTTGGGGGCTGAGGCAGGTATCTCAAGGTTTTTTTAAGGCTAAAGATAGAGAGAGAGAGAGAGAGAGAGAAAGACAGAGACAGAAAGACACCCACACCCACACCCAGACAGACAGACAGACAGACAGACAGAAAGACAGACAGACTCAGAGAGACAGACGAGGAGTTCCATTTTCCTCGCATAACTCCAAATCTATGGATGTTTTTTTAGGGAGAAGGTGAATGTTAATCAAATTTGGCTTGTTAGCTAGCATTTATCCTGCCATAGATTCTCCTAGGAGCAAAGTTATCAGAGGAACTAGTGGAAGAATTTTTTTGACATTCTTACTCATCTCTCTTTTAATTAAAAGAGAAGAAAATTTGTCCGGCCATAGCTTTTTCTTTTACCCTGCTGCTATGATAAGGATTTTCCCTTCTGTGCAATCCATAGGGTAGGTATTTTTAAAAAAAGCAGAACATTGAGACAAATTGAAAGAAAGATTGTGCTTGTGGAGAAATTATGTTTGCTGGATTCCAATGAGCTTTTCCCACCAACTAGTCCAGCAGCCAAACTAGAGCCTCTAAAAAGGAGAAATGCAGAATGTCTAGGTATTGTATTGTAGTTATGACCACAACTGAGCTCAAAATTTATATTGCTAAGCAAGGCAGTTGTTAAGTGAGTTGTGCAGTCATTGAATCTGGATTCCTCCACTGTCTTTGCTTGTTGGAGGCCAGCTGGGAAGGTTACAGATGTTGATCATCAAACCTAGGACAATGCAATTATCATAAATACATACCAGTTGCCAAGTGCCCGAATTTTGATCACCTGGCCATGGGGATGCTGCAACAGTCATAAATGTGGAAAATGGTTATAAGTCACTTTTTAAAATGCTGTTGAAACTTCAGATGGTCACTAAATGAATTGTTGTAAGTCAAGTACTACCTGTACTTCAACATGAAAGAAACCTCTCCATTGCCACCTGGACAGGGGTTCCATGGACATTTCTCATGGAAAAAAGAAAATCTGCTCCCCACACAATGTGATTTCTAACTAATGCGCATCATGCATATATAGACACACATGTATACCCATATTATAAAGAAGCCTATACAAAGAGGAAGAAAATATTACATCAGGGGTGTCAAACTCATGTCATCACGGCGGCGTCACATGACATATCAGGACTTTTTCCCCCTTAGCTACACTGTGCGTGGCGTGATGCATCCAGCCTGCAGGCCAGGAGTTTGACAGCCCTGTACTATATCTTTGGGAGAACTACTGTAAAGCATTGATTTTTTTTTTACTCAAGATGCATCAGGAACTGCAATCGTGTATGTCATAACTTGCCAAGATTGGATTACGGTAATGCACTCTACATGGGGCTGTCCCTGAAGACTCTTTGGAATGGTATACCGCCGTTCACAATGCAGTGGCATGAGTAGCGATGGGTTTGTTGCACTGTTTCATGAGCTGCACAGCTTACCAGTCAGCTTCTAGGAACTATTCTAATTCTATAAAGCCCTTCATGGCATGGGGCCTGGTCAGGCAGAGTGGATGCTTTCCAAGTCTCATCAATGAAAGAGGCTCACCTTGCAAGACCCAGGAAGCATGTCTCATCAGCCCTGTAGAATGGCATCAAATAACCCCCATCATTCTGAACATCATTAAAAACATGGTTGGAGTAGGATGGTTGTGAAGTCACCACAGTTTCTTAGGGGTTTTTTTTTCTCAGTTGTGTGTAGTTTTCCAATTGATTTTGGGTTTTTTTTTCCTCTTTCAATTGTAAGCAGCCTAGAGTCATTAAGAAGTCAGACATCCTTGAAATTGAATTAAATAAGTTTTTTTTTAAATTGTGCAGATCTACAGTTCTCTCCTCTGAGCTCATTCTAGCACAGTAAAACAAATTCTTGGGGATCATGAGCTCAAAGCATTTTGCTTCTTTGGTAAAGTTGATACTCTTTCCCTATAATTATCACACATCTTTCCTTAGTTCAGAAATTTGTTTCCCTCCATAGAGCTGTTCCTTTTCTATTGCCTGCCTTTTTTGAACTACTTGCCTACCTATTTCATGGGAAATAGAGAAGAGTCAAGAGGGAGAATAATATTTGACTCTAATTGTATTCTGCTTCTGGAGGAAAGGAGAGATACAAAAAATTATAAATAAATATAAGAAAGAACATGTGAATATGTTTATGCCAGCAGTTGCATGCTGGGCTAGCCTGCTTTACAAATGAGCAAAAATTTGAAAAAGATGAAAGATGAAGATTGTTTTAAAAGCAAGCTCATCTTTAATAATGTAGTTGTTAGGGCTTTATCGTGTTTTGGATGCAATTCCAAAAAGATGGTGCCTGTTATAAATAAATAATAATAAAGGTTCCACTGAAAACTTTTTAGAAGGGTTTCTTTCTCCTCAAGAAAATGTGACCTTCCTCTGACAAATTCTTGTCATTGTACCTTTACCTTTACTCAAAAATGTGTTTTTTCTCCACTACAGTAGAATTCAGAGGAGTGTGTGTGTGTGTGTGACAGAGAGAGAGAGAGAGAGAGAGAGGTATCCTTTATTCTGTGTAAGGTAGAGAAAAATAAATGAACATATAGAGGAGCTATACACGAAAGAGAGTGACCGAATATTCTACTCCCAAAACTTTGGTTACAAAGAAATGTAGTTTTTCAGAGGGAGAAAAAGGTTCCTGGATTTGCTGTAGAGCATTTTTGTTCTCCAGATCTTTTAATCCTGTTTATCTCTTTTAAGATCTTCATGTTTGAAACTGAACATTCATTTCTGGGAAGATGTCTTCTCTTCCCACTCTAATAGCACTTTTGTTGTTGAATTTTACTTTACTGTAGGGATCCTGTCCACTCTAGGCAACGGATATGTTATTTATATGTCTACACAAAAGAAAAGGAAGCTCAAGCCAGCAGAGATCGTGACGGTAAACCTAGCAGTCTGTGACTTGGGGATTTCAGGTAATTCCACTTTAGCTCAGCTGAAAATGAATATTTGGGGCCCTGTAAGCAGCATCTAGGCCTATAGTGATGTCTTCTTGGTATCACCACCATTTTTTTTAATTTCTGTGTTTACAAATGATTAATGCCAATCAGCATGGAAAATAATAATTAAAACAGTGCATATTTTAAAAAATAATACGGAATTTAATAAAGGCAGTATTTCAGTTGAATGCATTATATATCAAACAGTTTTCCTCAATCTGGTGTCCCCCCAGATGTAATGGATATACTCAAGGCTTAGCTAAGAATTTTAGAAACTATGATTAACACAGCACCAGAATGGGGAATGCTGTTACAGTGTATAACAACACGTGAATGATCATTTTAAAAAATCTAAAGAATGTTGTACAATAAAATGTATCTTTATTCTTTCTTCAGATGTATTGATAATTTAGTCAATTAAACCTTACATTTAATAAATTAATGATGAATAAAATGTGATCATTTTAAAAAATTGAATGCTCTGCTAATTTGATAGCAAAGATTCAATAAAATAAACATTGCATTGTATATTATACTGATGGCTTTTATTTTAAAAATTGAATAAAAGTATGTTTAATTTTGTAGATTCTGTGTTGTGCAATTTAAAGAAAGCTACAAACAGATCATGCAATTATTTATAATTTCTTCTCAGGAAAAAAAGGAAGTGAGAGAAATAATTATAGCAATGATTTTCTAAATGCAATTATTTGCAGCTTCATGTATGACTCTTTTATAAAGTCAAAGAAAAATCTTGGTTTCCTTTAATTTTAATAAAAGTGATTAAATATGAAGTCCCTCCATTTTGTAAATTAAATACTATATGAGGAATTAGCTTGAAAATTATAAAGTATGCAAAGTCTTTGCATAGAGGTGTTGAAATGTTACTGATCTCCTTAATACTACTGGAAAAGAAAAATTCAAGGAAAAACAGACCTATGCAAAGGTATGTTCATTGTTTACCATAAGCACTTCTACTGATGGAATCAGATTTTCCATTGCTGTTCTCCCTCATAACATTCCAGTTGTTTGCTCTGAAAATCCCCACTTTCAGGAACAGGGTTGATGGAATATGGTAGAAGATGATAAGAGTGCCCTTGGGTGGAAATAATATCCCTTTTGCTCACTATTGCTTATTTTAATCCAATCCAATCCAATGACTTTTTAAATGTTGAATTTGAATCTATGTAGCATGTTGTTGTTTTACTACCATTGCGTGATACATTCTAACATGGCTCTGTTGATATATAAACATCAGATATATCTCAGAAGAAACTTAGGTAGTCTTATTGGACTCAACAGTCCAGTTGAGTCGATAGATCTTAACCATAGATCGTTTATGCTGAGGCAAATCTGAAATTCCACTGTCATCTATCATAATATTCATTACTTTGTAAGACAGCCTTCACTTTAATTTGCATAAGTAAAGATCAAAAGTAATGTTCCCCACCTTTTAGTTATGAATGGAGATAAACTAATTGCAAGAACCTGAAATAGGTACAACAGCTCTTGTAATGAAAACATCTTGACCTCAGCAATTTTTCTCAACTTTTAAAGCTGAAATTTACTGATCATGAAAAGTCTTTTTAACCACTTCTTCGTTGTGATCAATCCTATTAAAGAAATCATCAACTTACATGCAGAAAATCTGGAAATTGAAATGTTTGGTGGACATGTTACGGCTGTAAAATTGGATTTTGAAAAAATCTGCAATATTTTCCAGCATGAAGTCTTATAACCTTCCTTGATCTGTGAATGAATAATGAAGCTATTACCAGTATCTTATCTCGCTTCAGATTGATCAGTCCTTCCTTCCTTCCTTCCTTCCTCCCTCCCTCCCTCCCTCCTTCCCCTCCCTCCCTTTC
>JANHFL010003291.1:23445-52716 GCA_032468155.1 Oxyrhabdium leporinum
TCCGGGTCGAGGCCCGGCTTCTTCAGGAGAGGGCGCACCACCGCCCGTTTTAGTGCGGTTGGAAACACGCCCTCCCCCAAGGAGGCATTGATGATCTCCTGGAACCAGCCTCGTGTCACCGTCCTGGAGGCCTTTCCTTTCCTTTCCTTTCCTCCTTTCTGTCTTAATTTTTATATAGCTTGAAGGGGATTACATTCATTTTTCTTTATTCTTTCAGATCTTTACCTGCCTCTGTTTTTCTTCTCTTTTACAGTGACAGGAAAGCCATTTAGTGTCATTGCCTTCCTCTCCCACCGTTGGATCTTTGGTTGGAGTGGCTGCCGCTGGTATGGATGGACTGGCTTCTTCTTTGGAGTTGGAAGTCTTATTACTATGACTGCAGTCAGCCTGGACCGATATTTCAAAATATGCTATTTAGCTTATGGTAAGTTGAACACTACATGCAACTTTTCCCTAGATGTGTTGAAGTTTGCACTCCAGGGTTCCCAGTCAACTCTGTGAGACAATGTCTGAAATACATCCATACTTGAGTGATTTATTAGGTCTTAATTACTACTTTTTCATTTAGACTGCAATTACAAATTGCCCGTCCCTGAATTCCTGGACATTCTTTGACTCACTATTTCTCTTCTGTTCTGTGTGTGTCTGCATATATATGCGTGTGCAGACATAATTACAGCTGTGGGTGCCCATAGTATGGTAGTCCTTCAGATGTGACTATAATGGGCTGTACCTATTATGGTCGTAGGTCATGACGGCCATTAAGTGAAGCATCTCATCTAACGACACCCCCTCCATTCTTGCTCTTCCCAATGAATCATTAAACAAACATGCAGGTAGAGCATGAGGTGCCTCAGGGGCAGGGGAAGGCCCTGGGAAGCCTAGCACAGGCCTAGGCCCACCTGCCTCAGCCCTCCCAAGGCCTCGCTCCACTCATGAGACACCCCATACTCTGCTTCCCGCTCCTTGGGTACCCACACAGGCCTTTTCTCACTCTCTACTAGGTCCCCTTTGGCCTTAGGGCTGATTCCCACCCACCATGCCCCACCCACTCCTCCTCACTTAGTTTTTGAAGAGCTCCGGAGCCTTCCAGAGTGCTGGAATGGGTGGCTTTGTTGCTCAATCGCATAGCACAATTCTGGAATTATACCACATGAGTGAGGGACATACTGTTCCATGTTGCTACCTAATGCAATCTGGACAGAAAGTTAATGTGGTCTGTATAGGCATCTGGAAAACATTGGGCTGTGTAGAGGTGGTATTAGGAGTAGCTTAACACACACCCCCCAGGTAAAATGTTGAAAAACAGCACATGTCATATACCGCCTGTGCTAGTCTTCAAATTCTGCTCTAAACAACCCCAGTTACATGCAAAGCTGGGTGACGGGGGGGGGGGGGATATTACAGTGCTGCATTTGCAGACCTGCACCAATGTGGCATAGTATATTAGTACTATGTCACATTGTACTAATGTGGCACAACCCTGATCTTTCAGCCAAACCACGCCATTCCCAAAACCTTTCCTAGGAAGCATTAATGTGTGTGTAGTTTTACAAAAAGCATAACTGGACGCATTCATGTGTGTGATTGATTGCAAGGCCCAACCTCCACAGGGGCACTGCAGCAGCTGTAACTTTGGGACTGGGTCATAAGTAGACTTTGGAGGTCTGCCATAACTTCAAACTGCCATTAAGTGACTAATCATAAGCTGAGGATTACCTGTACGTCCATATTTAATCAATTACAGCTTCAGTTTTCTCTCCTAGGAATCTGGTTGAAGAGGCACCATGCTTTTATCTGCCTAGGCATTATCTGGTCTTATGCTGCCTTCTGGGCCACGATTCCCTTTGCTGGCTTGGGGAACTATGCTCCTGAACCCTTCGGCACGTCCTGCACCTTGGACTGGTGGCTGGCTCAAGGTTCAGTGGCAGGACAGGCATTCATTCTCAACATCCTTTTCTTCTGCCTTGTGTTCCCCACTGCTGTGATCGTGTTTTCCTATGTTAAAATAATAGCAAAGGTCAAGTCATCCGCCAAGGATGTAGCTCATTATGACAGCAGGATTCAGAATAGCCATGAACTAGAAATAAAGCTAACTAAGGTAGGTGCATACAATCCCTAAATTTTATTTTATTTGTTTAACGATGGGCTGAATAGAGGGGAAGACTCAACAGAAAACCATGCATGAGAAAAAAAGGGATATTTGGCAACCAGTGGGAAAATAAACTGAACTTGGCAAATCTATCCCCCAATCCCCCTGCCTGCTACTAGCCTTTCACTTTAGGTCTTTGTGCCTTTTCACCTAGAATCCAACTTAAAATAGATTTGAAAGAACATTAGTCAGATATGTTTTTTTCTAGCAGTGTTTTCTTTGGGGAAAAACAAGACAATTCCTTCTTAGTGTTTTAAACCATGAAGTTGACTGCATGACATTAAATTAGCCTGAGAGTCTCCCCAGCCCCAATGCACCATCACCAGCTGCTGGTCATATAAAACTAAACCTCCTTCGAACTGATTTGCAGTGGAGTAAATACATCACATTTACAGCACAATGTAGTGTTACACAATAGCATGCTGTATAGTGTATAATGATGAGATAGGAGAAGAAGTGTGAAATGGAATGTTACATGTGCCTTTGAAATTACATTTTAAAAAGTGTGATAACTATATGCATGGCTTTGACATACATGAATGCAGGCTTTTTTAAAAAAAATAATAATTTTATGAAAGATATTTTTTTACAGAATAAAATCAATACAATTTTTTAAAAAAAAAGGAAAGTAAAAGAAAATGAAAGAAAAATGATAATTAAATAAGAAGAAAAGAGAAAATAAAATGAAATGACATGAAATATACAGGACTGGCTCCCAACTATTCTTACAGCAGTTATAAATATATTTATATTTCATTTTCTCAGGAATGCTGTTGAAGGAGAATTGCACACAGCTCCATAAATACACATTGGAGCACAACTGCCAAACAAACAAAAATCACAAATTCCCTGCCTGCAACTCTATTTCCCTCCAGTCAGCTCAGAGAGAGGTGGGCTTCCTCCTCCTCCGCTGAATTCCGAAACTAAATTCTAGCAGGCCTCAGTGCTCCTAGCAAATGTCCTTTCTTCCTTCCCTTCCCTTGTTTGGCCTCAGCCATCCTCCTCTAGCAGGAGATGCAGTCACCTGCTTCCTGCTCAGAAGGAGCCTCTGTCACTCCATCTTTCCAAGGATCCCAAAAGAGCCCAGAATCCAAGGAAGGGAGAAGATGGCAAAAGAGCAGGAGCTGCGAAGGAGGAGGAGGTAGAAGATGTGGAGGACAGAGGTTGCGGAGAGATTCTTATCCAACCTCAACATGAATAACGGAGAAAGTAGAGAAATAAGGCAAAACATTATTTCCAAATCTCTCTCCCTGGAAAAAATAATGTTTTAGTACTGTAAAGGGTAACACACAACTTGGTCGAAGGAAGAAAGTGCAAAATACAAGTTATTCAAGTAAGCTAAGGGGGAAGAAATATAGAGGGGCTCGCATTCAGCACAAGTAAATCAGGAGGCAGAGAAACAGAACTGGAATAAAGCACTAGTGTAGATGAACTTGGATTTAACACAATCAAAATAAAGAGTACAGCCCATGGGGAGACAAAGACAGTGGAACTGCCCATCTCTTCTTCCCATGAGAGTATCCCTCAAAAGCTACTCTGAAAGCTGGTGGTTGTGGCAACCCCTGACCAGGGGTGGCGGTAGGCAAAGGGCATGCCTGAAAATGAGCCAAAGGCACTTTCTGCAGGGAGAAGGGAGGCCTCCAGTCTGGAAGGGACAGGAAAATCTTCTCCCGTTAGTTCTGTTTCTCACATATTAATCTATGAACAAATTTTGAGTAAAAATAATGTTTATTATTCAACTGGAGCATTTCAAATTGGCAATTCTTCATTCCATACTAAGCTTTAGTGGGATGATTTACTAAGAAGCCAACTAAGCAGATCCCATGCTTTAGATATAGCTCTCTTTGAACTTACCAGCTTCTTCAAACACTAATTCAATAGGAATCTTACAGCCCTTCAGTGTAAACAGAAGCAAATATTTCAGAACAAATTACACCCCCCCCAAAAAAAAACCCCAATATCCAGTCAGATAGAGAATCTTAATTATCTTCAAGTGAATGTAGTCTTACCCAGTTAAAATTTATTATTCGTCTTATTCTTCCTCATTTTATTTTAGAAAAAAAAATATTTAAAATTAATTGCTACCACTAATTGCAACCTGATCTAGTCTATCAATGATACTCTTCATTATATTGTATCTGTTCGTATGTTTTTTACATGATGGCCAGACTCCCAGAAATGGCAAGCATAATTTCTTCTACCCCAAACTTCAGATAGACCACATAAACTAAGCACAGGTAAAGTGACTTATGTTCTTTCCCATTCAGGACAAATCTGGTAGGAAAAACAGTGAGTCCTTTGTTATATCCATGTGTTTCATCCCTTTCCAGAACAACATAAGAAACCACGAAGATCTGTTGCAACTTTAATCTCATTTGAGGTGGTTTCATTCTCTTTGCATTGATTGAATTTATTTCTCTGCCTTCTTTTATTCATAATCCTTTAGGCTGAAGCCATATGTGTGCTTAGGAGTAACTCCTGCTGAATCAAATAGGATTTATCTCAGAGGTAATCTATCCTAGTGTGTACCATCGTTTTCCAATGATTGTCCTGGTTTTCAGAGGCCATCTGCACCTCTTTGTTATAGCAAACGGAAATAGGTTTTCACCAACTTTGTCACTAATTCTGTGGTTATTTGCTCTGCTGATTGAGAACAGTCTCCAATAAAACAATGCCTTCTATATGATAATTGAATTAGTTTTTGTTATATGGACATGGTTTGCTTGAGCAGGGGGTTGTACGAAGACTTCCAATGTCCCTTCCAAATCTGTTGTTCTCTTATTCTGGTTGTCTTGTCCTCTGTTATGCATTTCTTCTCACTAGGTGGCGATGTTGATCTGTGCAGGATTTCTATTTGCTTGGATCCCATATGCAGCTGTATCAGTATGGTCAGCTTTTGGAAAACCAGATTCGGTTCCCATAAAAGTTTCGGTGGTGCCTACTTTGCTTGCTAAATCAGCAGCCATGTACAACCCTATTATTTACCAGGTCATCAACTGTAAATCAGCCTGTTGTCAGCCAGAGGCTCTTAGGCCACTGCAGAAGAAAAACTCCTTGAAGAAATCCAGGTAGGGGTTTCCAAAAGTTGGCCTGAAATAGTTGAAAGGCACGAGAGATGACATGCAACGGACATCTGCAGGAGTGTGAGGCAAAGGAGAGAAAAAAAGAGTCCATCCCCAAGAGACAAGTGAGGAAACTCTTATCCCAAGCAAACCTTCCTTCCCTCTTCACTATAAGAGGTTTCTGTCCTGGAGGTTGATTGTGAGAAATGCCCAAGGAGACAAGATGTAGGAAGGGAAGTGGCTAAGGAGAAATCCTCTGAGCTTGTTTCCTTTAAAAGTCTTTCTCTTGCTGAACATTCTCTCTCATCTTCACTCTGCAGTGGAGAGATTTCAGCCAAAACTTTTGGGGTAAGATGTAGCCCAGCCACAGTGACCTCTGCTTAATTGCCTCAGGGCCTGATCCTAAGAATGAGGAGCTCCCAAGTAACAGGAATGGACAGGACACTGAAGATTTGTCCTTTAAGATTAGGTATATGTATCTGTTGTCAAGCATCCCCAGAAAAATTCCATATAAAAAACAATTTTATTTTATTTTCTTACTTTTCCTTGCAGGCTCTATGTAGTCTCTACAGAAAAGTCTGAAGTAATGACTGAAACTCAGCTGGATGTTGCCTGAGAGCTGGGAATCCGCACCTCTCCAGCCAACCAGCAGGTTTCTTTCTCAGCTGCTTCTGCTCCGAACCACTTTAAAAGTATGCCAGCTCCATCTTACAGTTATTTTCCTGGCTCATATTTTCTCACAAGTTCCTAATATTAGTTTTTGCTATTTTAATCAAAGACATTTTTTTTAAAAAAAGTAACCATTTTGTTTGTATTTTAATTAGGTAAAACGTCTCCCCGCATCATTCTTATTTTACATATCTTAAAGCGATTACAATGAATACAAATAAATAGGTGTACAGTACATAGCAATAGTATAGTAAACAACGTAGCAAATTGGTGCTTAGATTCCATGTACTTTGTTCCGCTGTTGATCCCTTATCTTTCCTCTCAATGAAATGCTGCCAGCCTGTCAGCAACAGTCGCGTGACACAGAGAAGCGACGGACACCTTTGGCCAAGAGCTGTAGAATGAAGAGAGAGGCAGTTCCATACATTCTGCTTGGCCCTCCACTGGAATGGACCACCCACTGCTTCCCCAGGGCAGGAATGGAGGACATCCTCCATGTGGCCTGCTCCTATGTTCTCCAGCTTCAGTTCAAAACTGTTGTTTTCAACCAGAGCAATTTTCAGCTCTTCAGAGCATAATGATTTTTAGCGCTTTCTTCCATTCTAGTCATAGTACCAGTTCTGCTTGGCTGCAATGCCTGGCATGTGCCCTCCCCTCCATCAGCTGATCACATTTTGTCCTGGGCTGCTACTTTCTTATCATTTTTAATAAATGCTATTTCCATTAATTTATTGAGGGGCCCTTAAGTCAATGAGCTGTCCTCAAGCCTAGATGCTTACAACCTTTATATCTTCTGGTAAGGACTGTTTGATTTCTGCCAGGCTGGGTGAATCATGCTTCTCTTGCTTTCCGATCCTGTGCCCACAGTTTTCCTCCCCCTTATGTTTTTAATTTCTTTAATTTACAACAAAGAAAATATTGTTGTATTTTGTTTCTATCAAACTGAACTATCAGTTCTTCCTTGCTAATCAAGTTTCTGTAGGCCTACATAGGATCAATCCACCCACCCCAATCTATTCCCTATTGTTTACATTGTAGTCTCAATGCTATGATAGTACTTTAAGGGGGAAAAATAATATAGAGAAGTGATGTATTGGTGTCAGATACATCATTGTCAGTGGGGTGCGCACCCATGACAGACCACTCCATGCAGGAGCTAGAGAACAAGCCTTCCCTTCCTTGTGTGAATGAAAGGGGAAGAAGCACGGGAATGCCTGGTTGTGCAGGGTTTGATCTGGATTAAGCATCATCCCAGCTCTGACAAATCCAATTTTTGTAGTTGCCTGAAGAAACAATCACCAACAGCATAGGGCACAAGCAGCTACGGCTATAGTGCAAAATGGCCCAGAGCTAATGGCTTTTAGCTACCTTCATACGAGAATCTGCGCAAATATTAGGTCTGATGTATATTATCATGCGATATTGGGAAAGGAAGTGGTTCAAATTGCTCAACAGAAAAGAGAAAATCTTGGCTTCGTATTTTTCTGTACTTTTTTCATTTATTTAAATATGTTTAGTGCAGAGCCGTTTTGCAAAATATTTTCACACATGGAATTGGTACTGTCATATCAATTGTCAATGTATTCCTCCTAATATTCCTCCTAACATAATTATACTGTGTATATCTCCCTTGTTCTAATTTGGTTTGTGATTTCTGAGGAATAGGAATAGCTGGACATTGGCCAAGATGGGCATCCTCCTCTAATGCTGTTAGACTGCACTTATCTTGCCTATGCCTGGGGGAAACAAGGTAACACACAAGGAATCACCATGTATATAATAAAAGCTCAGTTACACTTAAATTTAGATTAATTCACCTGGTAAAGGGAAGTGGCTGTGCAGGCAGGAAGTGACTGTTGGAAGAAGCAAACAGAACCTGCACAAATTTCGGAAAAGATGCAGCTTTTTAAATTATTTATTAAAAGGAGCATCATATGGGTTCTGAAGCACCACTTTTGAAGACTTTGCATATTTGCATCGGCCTAATATTAGTATTCACACAACGCCTACATACTACTTTTAGCATTTGCTGGACTCCTCACCATCCTTCAAAATCTAGATTGCTTCATATATGGTGTCTGGACATTGGGGAGTTTCTGAATGTGATTTTTCTTAACATTGTGGTTGAGGGGATAAGGTTGGAGTGTCCTTGAGTGCCTTTATGCTATTATTGTGCTGTTGTTGTTATTTACTTACTGTACATTTACTAAGTGTAATAACTTGTTGTTATTGATTGATTTTGTCCTTTGTTGGCTTTACTCCAATATTCATCACTCAGACTTGCAACAGTGAGATAGGTAGCTTATAAATCAGTATAATAAATAATAAATGCTAAGTTAATAAAACATGGAGGGGAGAAAATCTTGATACAGACTATGGCCAATTTCCATCAAGATTTGGTTTTGGTTTGTAGTGGGTTTTTGTTTGTTCCTTTTGCTATTTTGTTATTAAAAATGTTTGAGGGAGAGAGAAGAGAACTGTAAACTAATCTGTTGCAGCCAGAATAATTTCAAAATATTTTTTAAAATGAAGCAACAGAGGATCTCTAATGGAAATATTTTTTGAAAATAAGATAAGTATAGAATATGACTTTAAAAAATAATGAGGATTTTGAAGCATATGTCAGGCAAAAAAAAAAATCTGTGGTAAGTGCAGATAACCTGAATATAGTGCTACGTTATGCTCAATATTCAATTATATTAGTGAAGTGTCACCGTCAGAGTAATATGGCTGTAGTGAACAATTTTGCTCATATACAGGTCAAGAAAGAACAGAACAACAATACCGCCCCAAGAATATTGCAACATACTGTTGTGAGAGAAGAGAATACTGTCTGCAGGAAAAAGTCTATTTACTACTCTCCTTTGTGCTCAAGTTGACCAGGGGAGAAGGCTATAATTTTATTCCTTCATACCATTTTTTTTCTCTCTCTCCCACACCATATTTTGAGTTCATGTTTGAAGACCAAGCATGGGATCTGCTAGATCTAAAGATTGCCTGAGTTGGCTACAGCTCACCCACCTTGAACCCTTCATTTCCAAGTTGAAGGGCAGCCCCACTGGCAGAGTTTTTTTTTTGCCACTGGGCAATTAATGATTTCTAGAGCAGCTCCCTTTCCTCACCCCCCCCACCCCCCAATAGAGGAGAATGTCTCTAGCATCCTGTAATTCCAGGACGATAGGATTGCACAGGTTAGTCAGTGTGGGTTTAAACAATATTTTTTGCACAAGTGTCTTCTGTGGTAGAATGGTCCAAATCATACTTATCCTACTTCCTGTCCCTCTTAAATAATTTAAAAATTATTAAGCAGATTTTAGATTCAGTTAGATAATATATCTGATTTGACAGTAATGAATTCCGGTGAATTTCAGTGAATTCATCTGATCGCTGCATTGAATAAGAGGGTTATTTTCCTTCCTTCTTGGCTTTTTTCCCCATCTTAAACACAGATGTACTTCTGCAGCTTCACTGATAGGTTTTTAGGTGTTCGTTTCCAATGTATTGTTTCTGTGTAATTCTAAATAAAAGAGATGTCAATATTTTCATGTATTTTATTTCTTATGAAGTCTTAGTCCTCCATTGAGTTCTCAATATGCTAGTGCAGCTGGAGGCACAATCTCCGTGGATGAGCAGGATGCCCGCCAATGGATCTTTTCTTCTTCTTCCACCTGTCTGGGACTCCTGCTGAAAGTGAATCAATTCACAGATACTGTATTAAAACCTGGTGGGGAAGGAAGTTGCCCATGCTGAGTACTTCCAAGTTGTCCCTTTTCCAAGTCGATACCAATTTTGCTAGCTTCCAAAACGTCAGTCTAAAAACATGTGAGGGTGGGGGAAGAAGTGGAGATAGAAGTCAGGCAGGGATAATGTTGGAAAGAGCAGAAAAGTACAGAATGTTTATTCAGCTGGTCTAAACTCTTCAAGGCAATTCAAGCTAGATTTGAGAGAGAGAAAGAATCTCCCCTCTCATTTCCCATAGGCTAGTTCTGGAGGTCTACAAGATCTAGGAATCAATGGCTTTGCCTAGGCATTTCCAAAAAGCAACAAAACTCTTCTACTTTGTTAGGATCTTTTCCACTCGAGCCAACAGTGGAACAAACCACTAGTGTATAAAGTTCAAACCCTCCCTATCTCTTCCTCATCCATCTCCAAGTGCCAGCCACTCTGTGAAAGAATCTCCCTCACCCCTGTGTCAGTTTCATCTTGTCCATTTCATTCATTTTATTGTCATCCTTTTTGAAACTTTTTTTTCATGAGATTGACTGAAGTGCTACCCTAGAGGCTGTAATTGATGGAAAGAATTATATCTTGTGTGAGAGATCAAAATCAAAGAACAATCCTACTGGGAATCCCACATTCCTTCCTATTAGAATCAAATGCAACCTGTGGGATGAATGTTTAAAATGGCATGTGCATGTGCTAAATGGCAGCTGGAGATTGGAGGGGGGATGTTTTGCTTCAAGCTTGCAACTAAGCACATTTTCTGATGTATGCACACTTTTAATCTCCTTTATTGTGCACAATACTGCTTCTTTCTGTCTCTCTGTCTCTCCCCCACCCCACCAGAAGAGAGGCTCAAGATCCAGAAGAATCTCAACAGACGTCAACACTGTGTCCTATTTAACAAAATTAAATTCAAATGGTGAGAAAAGGAAGGTGTTATACTTAGGCAAGAAAAATGAAATGTACAGGTATAGAATAGGTGGAACTTGACTCAGTACCAGCAACTGTGAGAGGGATCTTGGCATCCTAGTGGACAATCACTTAAATATGAGCCTGCAGTGTACTGCAGTTGCCAGAAGAAACCAATGCAGTCCTAGGCTGCATCAACAGTGGGATAGAATCAAGATCATGGTGGCGCCATGGTTAGAGTGCAGTACTGCAGGTTACTTCTGCTGACTGCCGGCTGCCTGCAATTTGGCAGTTGAAATCTCACCAGGCTCAAGATTGACTCAGCCTTCCATCCTTCCGAGGTCAGTAAAATGAGGACCCAAATTGTTGGGGGCAGTATGCTGACTCTGTAAATCGCTTATAGAGGGCTGTAAAGCAGTATGTATTGTAAGTCTAAGTGCTATTGCTATCGCAAGAAGTGTCACTACCGCTTTATAATGCTTTGGTAACTCCACACTTGGAATATTGCATCTAGTTTTGGTTACCACAATATAACAAAGATGCAAAAATGCCAGCCCCCATTTAGCTAATGCCATCTACTCTAAGATGCCTCCCCTACAAACAAAAAAGAAGAAGAAGAACCACCTACAGAAAAGATGTAATAAATCATTTTTCCCTTGTTGGCAATGTGAGATGCCCAGAACAGAAGGATATTAATGCAGCAAGAGTATAACTGTCTTGAACCTTTTGCATTTTTCTTTAATATGGTAAAATCTATAAAAAAACATCCAGTTTATAGGCATCATATATGATGATAATTGTGAACACATTGGGAAATTATACATGAGATACTGAGAAAAAGTTAAGCTCCTTCTAATAAAACTTTGGTTGCTGAAGTGTCTTAGCTGAGCAGGAACTGATGAGATAATTAGCCAGGTCCATAGCCATGAAGGGCTTTAGCAAAATGTAAATGTAACAATAAAGGAACACCTATTCTGTGTTTCTGCTTGGGTTCTTTCTGGAAAATTAGAATTTTATCTATAAATTGAGCTATACACCCACACTTGGCGGAATTGGTATCAATTTAGATTTATTTATAATTCCACACTGAAAGACTTGGGAAGTTAGGTAAGGACTGGAATAGATTGTAAGGCAAATGCATCTCTGTATGTGCGAATGTGTGAGTGTTGATTATTGTGGTGGGAAATATTGTGCTCTGTAAACAGAATAAATAAAGGAGGATTTAAAAAAAAATATTTTAGTAAAACCTGTGTCATAACGGATTCATCTTATTCCCAGGGAATCTGAGAAAGTCTAGAATAATTTGTAAACATTTTCATTTACTCTGAGTAGAGAAGACCAATTTTGTCTACTTTCATTCTGTTTCACTTGTGATCCATTTTGTCAAACGTCTGATAGCATTTCAGTAACTACATCAAAAAGAACAGAATTTTAAGGGTCACATAAATATGGTGGCAATGGAGAATATGAGGTTGAGTGATGGGTAAGTCTGGCCTCAAAACAGAGCGGTCCTGGAGGTCACCCAGTTCTCCTTTAAAAATATCTAAACAAAATTCCCAAATGTCTTCTATTTCTGAAGAAAGCCATAGCTTTCTGCTATAGCATTACCCATCCATCCCCTATATAAAACAATACCTTAAGATCTCTAATAGTTTTCAGTTATCCAGCTAAGCTAAATCCTTGTCAATGGAGCTTCTAACATATTCATTCTACCATAGGTAGAATACAACTGCATGTGTAGATTATGCCAATGGAAACCTCTTCCATGCATAGTAAGGAATGAGCAAATCTTTCTACAGCATTTTGATTTGTTCAGGTTTTTATTTTTGCTACAAAGTTTGTTCTTGCCTCCTGCTTAGCTAGAACTATTCAATCAATCACTTGTTGATTGTTTGTGATCAGTAGACATCCTTTTGCCAGGACTATTTCTCAGTAGTTGCTTCTACAAGTTCTTGCATGCACAATGCTTGTGTGATCAATGATAATATCCAGCCACCTTGTCTTCTGTCAACTTCTTTTTCAATTGCATTTGAATTTTCCAAGCATCAGGGTTTCCCCCAGTGATTCCAGTGGCTCTTGCCTTTGCATTATATGCTCAATATATTTAAGCTTTAGCTTCATTATTAGTGCTTCTGGTGAGCTGTCCATTCTTGAGATTTTCTCAACTGGATTTTAGCAATATTGACTGCCTTGGTTAAAGGGGCCACCTTTTAGTTCTGGATGGGGGCAATTTAGGAGTCCTTTTGGACTTGTGTGACTCCTGTTTGAAGAATAGGTGGCAGCCATGGCTAGGAAGGCCTTTGTACAACTTAGTATTGGGTGCAATTGCATCCGTTCTCTGATCCCAGTTACTCCTGCCTTGGTCACCTCCCCAACGGACTAATGCAATATGCTTTACACGAGACTTCCTCTGAAGAACATCCAGAAACTACCACTGATACAGAATGATACAGTTTGAGCAGGTATACATACTCCTTGATCTTATCATTTCTGAGCCTAGGAAGTTTGTTACCACTTCACCTTCTTCTCCACCTATTTATATTGAACTGTTGCCATATAATCTCAGTTTTTAAGGAGGGAGGGGAGACAATGAGCAGAACATTGGCATTTTTATTCTCTTCTTTCAACCACAACGAAAGATTATTTTCTCTTTCCTGTTTCTAGCCAAAGTGATAGCTCAGCATATTTGAAGTAGTTGATTATTCCAATTTATGTTTCTGCAAGCTCAGCAATACTTGTGATATATTCTACATTTATCTTCACTTTCCAGAATTTCTGGCTCTAGGTGAACAATCAAACTTTTGCACAAATTATAATGTAAGGGCTTTCTTTTCTATAATTCTTGTTTCTGTAGTTTTCCTCAATAATTTTTTTGCCTTTCTCTTTGATTGTTATCTTCCTTGTTTTTCATGACTTATGTAGAAATTATATTTTGTCTCTTTGTTAGAACTCAATACTGGATTGGGCAAATGTTCTTCTCTGTTGCCTTTGGCTTCCTTCTGTTCTTCAATCCTTCTGGATATGTCAGCAGAGCCATTTTTGCTTTTAGCGTTTCAGGACATTTTCAGCTGCTTCATCTTCAATTACATCACACACTTCAGTCCTTTAGGCACATTATTGATCAAATCTAATCCTTTAAATCTATATTTTATCTTATAATCATATGAAATTTGGGTGAAGGTACATATTTTTAGTCTGATGGGTTTACATCTGCTTTCTTTATTTTAAGTTGTAATTTATCTGTTATCATAGGGTGAGGTATTATCACTCTCCTGATAGTACCTAATTACACATCCCTGCCTCTGGTGAATTAAGAGATGCTATAAGCATCTTATCCTGATATTTGGAGGCTGTGAACAACAGGCTTTAGCTTAACCCTGGCAAGAGAGAGTGGTTTGGGGTTTGGGAGACTGCCGATTCTGGGATTAATGCCATCCCTGGTGCTGGATGGGGTTGCATTGTTCCAGAGAGAACTGGGTATCTCTTGGACTCCTGGCCTCTGCTTGAAGAGCAGGTGACAATTGTGGCTAGGAGGGCCTTTGCACAGCTTTGTGTTATGTACCAGTTGTGCCCTTTCCTGGATCATCAGGCTCTGCTTACAGTCACTTATGCCCTAGTCAGCTCCAGATTGGTCTACTGTAATGCACTCTACATAGGTTTGCCCTTGAAGAGCATCTGGAAGCTTCAGCTGGTGCAGAATGTGGTCACCTGGGCAGTAATATCTACCTCTAGGATGACGTGTGTCACACCTCTGCTCTGTGAGCTATATTCCAATTCAAGGTGCTAGTTTTAGCCTTTGAAGTCCTACATGGCATGGGACCAAGTTATCCGAGGTATCTCCTTTCCCCAATTCCATCTGCCTATCTATCAGTATGCTAAATTTGCTTACTGAGACTGTCCGATTCACTTGATGGCTGCCATGGTTCGCTTGGCAACTGCCTTGCTTGGCAGTGGACATTCTGCTCCCAGTTGTGGTCATAAGTCGAGGACTACTTATATAGTTGCCCAACTAACACATGATGACTCCGGACACCATACACCATTAAAAACTCACAGTTTACAAATTCCCCTTTTAACTCCATCCTACTTTTCCTGCCATGCTCTACTTGCAGTTTTAAAAAATTCTGGGAATTGAGTTATGTCAGTTGACTTCCCTGGTTATTGCTGGATGCTTTTCAAGAGGGATTTGCAAGTGAAATGTGTTGGGCCCTCGAGGGAAAAAATCCCACACAAATATTTAGCATCTGTTTATCCTGGTGTGAATGGCAGCTATGTTAAAGCCTAAGATATTTTGCTGAATCATTCCTAGTTCTTCCTCTTTCTTCCTCCTCTTTTCATCTTTCCTTGGACTGCGATTCCCTCACAGGCAAAGACCTGCCTCTTTGTGAAACTATCTTGCTGTGTACACAGGGAGAGGCGCTGACTGAATAACTCTTAAGAACACCCACAACCGAATGTCAAATAAAATCATTTTAGGAGCAGTGAGAAAACGCTGAGGCTTTGATCCCAAAGAACCATTTCTCATGTTCTCCATGATCCTTCTTGGTCAAAGCCTCTGGGGCCCTGCCTACATACTGTATAAAATGTGCTGCCCCATGGCTGATTCGTAGTCTGGCTGAATTGTCCAACTCTTTCTTCAGATTTGAAATCCTTGAGGCTGCCCATCGATGGGGTCATAAGAACAGTAGAACAGAAGCTCAGGTTGAATGTGGGGTCATTGGTGCTCTCTGAGTTTGGTTGTTTTCTTACAGACATTTCATGATCCAACTAGGTAATATCATCAGTGCTAGAAGGGAGATGGGGAGGAGGAGGAAGAGGGGGAAGACTGTGAGGTCCTTGGGGCTCTGTGAGCGTGGTTGGTTTCTTGCAGACGTTTCATTACCAAACAAGATAACATCATCACTGTGTGTATGTGGGGGGGGGGAGATTGTGGGACCTTGGTGCTCTCTGAGATTGTTTTTTTCCTTGCAGGCATTTTGTGACCCAGCTAAGTAACATCATCAGTGCTAGAAGGGGGTTGTGGAGAGGAGGAGGAGGAGGAGGAGGAGAACTGAGGGGTTCTTGGTGCTCTCTGAGCTTGGTGGTTTTCTTGCAGATGTTTCATTATCCAAATAGACAACATCATCATTGTTAGAAGGGAGGAGGGCTTGCAGAGAGGAGGAGGAGAAATGGAGGAGGAAGAGAAGGACTTTGGAGTCCTTGGTACTCTCTCAATTTCCTTGTTTTCTTTCAGACATTTCATTACAGGTAGTCCTTGACTTGCAACCACAATTGACCCCAACATTTCTTTTGCTAAGCAAGACAGTTGGGTGAATTTTCCCCATTTTACAACCTTTCTTGCCAGAGTTATTCAGTAAATCACTGCAGTTGTTGGTTTGGTAGCATGATTGTTGAGTGGATCTGGCTTCCCCATTGACTTTGCTTCCCAGAGGGTTGCGAAGGCTGATCACATGAGCTGACATTGCAATTATAAACACCAATTGCCAAGCATCTGAATGTTGATCACGTGACCACGGGTGCAATGCTGCAATGGACATAAATGTGATAAACAGTCATGGGTCACTATAGTGCCACTGTAGCTTCAAATGATCAGTAAACGAAGGACTATCAAGGATTATCTATAGCTAACCAAGAGAGAAACTACAAGTCCAATTTCTCTCATTCAACAACATGAAATTTAATGTGAAGAAATCAAGGTTTTTTACCTAGGCAGGAAAAACCAAAGGTACTAGTACAGATTAGGTGAAACCTGGCTCAAAAACACTAACTGTGAGAGGGACCCTGGAGTCCTAATGGACGATCACTAGAAACATGAGCCAGCAGCCAAAAAAGCTAATACAATCCTTGATTGTATAAAGAGGCATAGAATCAAAATCATATTAGTACCACTTTATAAATCTTTACTAAGATCACACCTGGAATACGGCATCCAGTTTGAGCGGAGTATTATTGTTGGAGAAGAGTTTTTGATATAAAAATTCATTTTTCTCAGAAAACTATTAGATCTGTCTACTCCTTCATTTTATACATTGTGGTTATTGCCCCCCCATTATTGCTGGTACTATTTTACTTCCAACTTTAGTGTTTCAGTTTCCTATAATCAGCATGACATTATTTTAAAGTGTTGCTCTAAAAGATATTGCATGTTCAGTTTCCCCAGGATCCGTGATCAGAGCACAGAATTGGATCACCAAAATATTGATTGACTTGCCTTGGATTTGAATTGAAATAATTGAGCATTGATTTTGACACCCTTTTATTAATAAGGATAGTTACACCATTTTTTCCACAATTTTATTGGCTGTAGTAGATCTCATACTGTGAAGTGACCTGGTTCACGGATTTCCAGAATGTCAGCCTTCAATCTTGATGTTTCTTCTCTGTCACCAACTTTGTCATGGTTCATGTTCACATTCTGTGAATCAGTGGTGTACATATACTTCCTGTCTCAAACTTGCCTTTGCCTCTGGCCGTATTGGCAGCTGGATATTCTTTCAGCTTTAAACCCACCGCATCATAAGCAGCAATGCTACTCATACTTGCTCGTTACCTTCTCCAATTATTAGTGATTTTTCTAATGCAGTGGAGGGTAGGATTAATCTTGGCTGAGAAAGTTCATTTTGTTTTCTTGGCAAACTACTGGATTGGATTAGCATTGCCTTCTCCTGGGGATTATATTTAGTCAACTATAATGTCCCTGTCAAGAGTGATTCTTTTGATTCCCAATGTATACGTATAGATCACAGCTTCAGTGTGCTATACCCGAGGTAACAATCCATGAAGAGATCTAGAACAGAGCAATGTTACTATTCTACTATTCTACTCCTGCATGAAACATTCCTTTGTGATATTTTCTATTTAGTCAGTTCATTCATCTGACACGTCTTTAGTATTACAATTCATTACACAGTCAGCCAGATGTTTAGTTCACCTATCAAGTCCTTCCCAAGGACTTGGAATAGGCAGATGTTGTTGTTTGATGGTGTCAAAGGTACAGTTGTAGGATGGAAGCTTTTCCAAGTAAAGCTGCCTTTTGCAGTTGACTCAAATTGTCCACTTCAACTTGTGTCCAGTTAATAATACCAGCAGTGTATCTTACCACAGCTATGGCTCATGTATTGATGGCTTTGACATGTTTTGACAATTCTTTAGCAAATTTCTCACTCATTGGATATATTCTTTACTAATCACATTTTTAATTTGTACATGCTTGATGTAAAATGCCAGATACTTACTGTTTGTGATTTTATGCAGCTTTATTGCTATCTTAGCACATTTATCTAAGTCTAATTATATTGCTATATCTGTGCTAAAAATTCTTACAGTGTTTGCCAGTGAATGAATTTCAGTTTTTCATTTTCCATAAAGCTTCAGATGATGCATGTAAAGCAAATGTGAGATTTTCTTAGCTTCTTTTGCTGTTTGATAATCAAGATTTGTTTACTTCAAAAATCATTGAAAGTGGGATCATAGCAATGACAAATAATAAGAGTGATAATGAGGCATACTGCAAGATGCTTTTCCTATATGATTATTATTTTTAATTTGTTATACTGTATATGTATATACAGTATACATATACCGTATAACAGTATATGTATACAATAATGCAATTGTTTTTGTCATTTGATCCCACAAGAAATAATTCTCCTTCAGGTCTACTAGATAACATCTGATTTATTACAAAATGTTATATAATACTCAAGGAATGTAACTGATATGGGTATCATTTCCTAATAATCTATCATTAGGAAAAATATCTCCTCCTTTTTCTGGGCTTTTACCATAATTCCTAATGATATTTTCTAATATACTAGACAGCATGTAATTATTATAAAATGGTGGGTGGCCCAATAATGGCATTTTCTCTTTGGGCTTTCTGGTTTGAATATTTTTCTTATGGCCTCTTGTAAAGCTAAAGCTACAATTTCTAATTTGTTAAACTCAGGACATTGTTTCATAATATAAAACATATTCAACTCTTTGGTAAAATAAAAAGTGATATATAACCATTTAAGTAAGCAAATAAATGTAATTATCATGATGTCTTCAAAGACTGCATGGGCTTGCATTTTGAAGACAGCTGAAAGTGTCAGAACTTAAATAAATATTGTGTAAATTTTGAAAAATACTGAATATGAAGCCAGTTTATGCCTTTCTATCTATAATGCAATCACACTGTGTGTGTATGTATGTTTTCTATTTATTTTATTTATTTATTCAACTTATACAGCTGCCCATGTCAAACACATGACTCTGGGTGGCTAACAAAAACTAAAAATAAGATTTTTTAAAAATTGAAGAAATGAATAACAAATATAGGAACCTAGGAAAAAAGACATCATCAAACTAAGCAAGAAAGAGACTAAAATGCACAAATGAGGTCCCAGGCTCAGCAATAAAGCCAGGTTTTAAGGCCTTTCAGAAATCCAGGAGGATGTGGGATGAGCCAAATTTCTGAAGAATGATGGTCCAGAGGCAAATATTGCAACAGCAAACTGTGGGGAGCCACCAGATGACACTCCCCAATCGATAGGAGGTGGACCATGTACCTCTATGTATGTCTTCATGCATATATAAATATAATAGCAATAGCAATAGCACTTAGACTTATATAACACTTCACAGTGCTTTATAGCCCTGTCTAAGCGGTTTAGAGTTAGCAGATTGCCCCCAACAATCTGAGTCCTCATTTTACCCATCTCAGAAGGATGGAAGGCTGAGTCAACCTTGAGCCTCGTGAGATTTGAATTGCCAGATTGCAGGCAGCCGGCAATCAGCAGAAGTAGCCTGCAGTACTGCACTCTAACCACTGCGCCACCATGGCTCATATGTGGAAAAGGCCTCATCCTGCACTGGCTAAAATGATGATAATGATGATGATGATACATATATCTCCATTATATATTATTTGAACAGTCAACCTTCCTTTTATAGCAGCAAGATATACTGTCCACCAAATCCAAATGGGCATTAATCTTACTGCAATGCACTTCCCAAAGTAGTTTTGGAGGGCCAATACAAAAAAAATAACATATGATCTGAGGCTGTGCCCCGTGGACAAGGGGCCATTGAAACTATGGATCACATTCTCTATACTGCATCTTCTTTAAGGTCTCACAGACTCAATTTATAACACCTCACCTAATAAAATGTCCAGGAAATTGTTCCAGCAGAGGAGGAGGAGGCATGGGAGGTCAGCATCAAGGCAACCTGAGAGCTCCAAGGGGGAAGAGGGAATGGAGCTGGCAGAGAGAGAGAGACAGAGGTGGAACCTGGGCCATCTGTCAGCCCTAAGATGGAGAGTGAACAGCCCTCAGGTCTGGAGGTGACTGATGGGGAAGAGGAGGAACAACTGGGTCCAGTGCCTGACATGCGGATGCGCAGAAGGCAGAGAAGAGGAGAGCAGTGGAAATCCATGGGCCGATCCTTGGGACGGAAGAGCCACCACTGCTAACGAAGCCTCACTCTAGCTCTGGGGATAAAAGGCAGGTGGCAGAGATGAATAGACGTGGCAGACAACTATTCGTCTTCTGGCCAGATGGACTCATTAGCCTGCGTTGAGAGAGAAACTTTTTGCTGGGGCTGCTGGCACTCCTAATAAAGGAATCTTTGAGTTAACTCCAAAAGGTTTGTCATGTTTGGAGAGGTGAGTCAGAACAGAGGAACTTATCTTTTTTACATGCAACTGTTGTTATCAGATCAGTATGGAGTAGTGAATGTGGCCAAATTTTACTATGCTGTATGTAACATTAGGCAAACTTTAACTGCCCACTGTTAATCCACCACCAATTGCAATATATTACTCTGTCTTTTAGTTTTATTCTTTATGATAATTACTGCTTTTAATGGTTTAACTTGCTGGCCTGTGACCATAATAAAAATTGATTGATTGAATTTCCATTTATTTATTTATTTAAAAGCAAAAGCTTGGGCTGATAACCTCACCTATTTTCTATCTCTATTTATAGTCCCTCATTTCATTGTCCATGATTATAGGGAATATATTACAAAATACTATTTTACAAACCATTAAGTTTCATTCAATCACTTTAAAGCATAGAACTGTTGATTAAATTCTATTATGAACACAATGAAGCTCTGAATCACTGACATAGTTTCCCCTGGTATAGTGTAAGAAGGATATCATATTAATGATCTGCTGCAGCAGCTCAGGCTTAACTCATTGTTATTCACTTATTGTGGTTTACACTTTGATTCTTAAGGAAATTTGTGGTATATCTCCTTTACAGACCAATAGAAAAGCTCTATGTGGTCCTCAACCAGAGGTGCTTCAGATGTGCTCAATGGTATCATATTGACTGGCGTTCTGGGAATTCTAATTCCAAAACATTAAGAGGACTACATTGGGAAAAGATGTGATATATATTGATCTGCTATGTATATAGTAGAGTATATCAACATCTTCTATAGATGGACCTTTATCTGCTTGTTGTTCTTTTTTCCCAGAGCAAACAGCCTAAATTTGAATATATTTAGACAGGTGTACTTTGTGAAAAGATAAAGATACATACCTACTAAACTAATATTTACATATATGTTTCTTTAGACATTTTCTCACAAAGTTGCTATTGCTATTCTGTACCAAAGCTGTGCACTGTTTCAGCCCTGATCTGCTTGAGAGTGATTTTTCTTCTTATATAAATGTAATGCCCTCCTAGGATGCCATATCTTCCTGATATTCCCAATTAAAGATCTGAAAACCTGGTCCCTGCTGCATGTGCAAATATTACATCTGCAGATGACATATTGTGAAAACCAGTAGTTGACTATTATAAACCTATTGTGAGCATAGCAGGTAGAATCAGAAGAGATTCTTTCCCAAGCATCACTGATCTCTTATGTAAGTGCCCATATTTGGTTATGGAAATATGGCACTAAGAAATGCAGTTTCTGCAAATTACAGCCTCGTTTTTAATTGTCTTAAAAACCCATAGGATAATTCATATACTAAAAATTAAATTACACAAGAACGTGTTATATATATTTCTACTCATCTCTCTCTACTTCTTTAAAGAAAGGCACTATGTCAGAATGCATTTTTTGTTCCTTGCAAAGGTTCAGATATAGAGCTCTTGTTAACTTAAACTAATGTGAATGGCTCACTCATTCACTTTCTTGGTTTTCCAAGCAATGAAGATATAATACTTGCCAAAGATAAATCATAAAATATTGCATTCTAAGGAGTTCATCACAAAAGGCAATTTACAACTTCAAGCTTATTGAAAACTCATAAGTATTTTTACCTGCATAAAAATATTTCTTTCTCCATATATGGTGGTAATAATATAATTAAATCTTCTATAGATTGTGATCTATAAATGATCAATACAAAGTTCAAGGAACAAGGAAGTATTCAAAGGTCTCCTGAATAGAGACAGATAAGTGACATGTAATTTGAAGGTGATATGATAATTGAAATATTTAAGGGACTTTTCTTCCTCTTCCCATAACTTTTTAAGTTCATTGTGTAGTTGGGACTGGAGTAGTCAGCTCCCATGCAGCTAAATAATTAACATCCACTCAGAATGTTCTCAGCATTGAGACAGAGGAGACAGAGAAAAGAAATTAAGCAGAATCAGAAGTACCCAAAGCATAGAATAAGCGCTCCATCTGTAAAATATAAACTCTTGATATATTCTCCTATTTATTTGTTTTTGTTTTTCTCCTATTACATTTGGAAGCCCATGATATGGGTCAACACATATGTAACATTGGACTAGATGAGACATTTTCAATTGGCCATGATAGCAATAGTGGATGAAGAAGACCAATGTAGTACTTACTGTTCAGGATTTTCTCCCCATATTTCAAGATTAGGAAACCAACACTATTTTTGGGGGAAGAAACTGAGGTTACTAATCCAAGATGAGAGAACTAGAATTTCCCAACATAAAACAATACAAAACATTGGCTTAATGCTTCAGAATACTAGAAGAAATAATACAAACATATTATTTTTTAAAAAAAAGTTTATTGTTTTCATACAAAATTACACAAACTAATAAATCCTGGGAAGATATAGAGAATAATTTTTATTTTTTAATAACACAAATATAAAAAATTAAAATAATGAACAATATTCATCAGGTTATCATTCCTCTCCAACCTACCATTTCTAATATAAAATACATATTGGTCACCATACCTACTGCTAATAATAGCTTATGTTATGCTTATATTAATATTTCAAAAGTCAGTAGTCATATTTTACACTTACTAATCATTTTCAATGAATCAGACAACTAATGATTACAAAAACCCAATAGCACTAGTAAAAACAATAATATGGTTATTATGACCCACGTAGAATAATGTAAAGACATGTGTGTCAAATAGGATTAAAATCAGTGAAAGTCAATATTTTTCAAATGGGGATCTTGCACTGAAGTGTCTCCTGGTTCCTGGGCTGGGCTGCGAGAACACTATGTTATGAAAGATAAAGTTAAACCTAAGTGTCTCTATTTCCGTTTTTATTCACAAAATTATCCCGTTTTTATTCACAAAATTATCCAAAATAGGGACTGCTGATTCAGGAGTCCCATTCTCTGATGAAATGGATAGAGTTATCCTATAAATCGCATGGAAATGATGTCTCTGAACGATCACACCAGTAATTTGAAAAAAATTCTTTTAGGAATACCTTTAAATATTAGATTAACTTACATATTAACCTTAATGTCCCCCATCATGCTAGAATTCTTGAATAATCTCTATGTTTTAGATTCCCAAAATTGCAAGTAACAAATTGGGGACGGTAGATTATAGAAGACAGAAGAATTTGTTAATTGCATATTATGCAGTGCTTCCTCAAGTACAGCCTAACAACTGTGCTGATTATAGTTTCTGTATCTCAACCAAGAATCTATCTGTCTGTCTGTCATTTGTATATATATATAAAAAAATTCTAACACATTTTTATTTCATTCATATGAGCAATAGCATCTACCATAATTTATACAGCCAAATGAAATATGAATCTTGTTTTGCACAGCACTTTCAAGAATTTTGAAAAGAACAACTAAGTGAAGATCTAATAAATATGTTTTTAATGCATTGTGTCACACTTAATTGCAGACATCTGGCAAACGGAAGATGTATTAAGGAGCTGCACAAAGATGCCTAAAGAATTTCAATAAGAACTGATTGCTCTGAAGAAGCAGACTCATTTAAGGATTGGAACGTAGTATTTATTGGGTTTTGAACTCACTTCCATTTTTTTTTAAAAAAGGGTCCAAAATGCATATTTTGAGAAAACATGCATTTAAATATCATATTAGTACACATTTTAAAAGAAGAAGAAGAAATTAGTGCAGGAAATGGATGAGTGAAAATAAGCAAAGTGACAGCATGTGAAAAGGTACGGATTTCTCCCTACCAAACTAGGTTGCAGTGTCACCAGGCAGTAGCTGTCATAATATCAGGTACTCAAAGCATATAGTTAGACTTTTGCTTCTGCTTGCTTGATCCTTACAGCTCCGTTCTATGACAGTTACTACGAACAGACGGCGTTTCATCCTGAATTTAACTGAGCTTAGCTGAAAATAATGATTGCTGCCTCTAGGGAATGAGTTAGTAATACATTTAAAGATGATGTAACTTGCTTCCCATATAAAGTATTCGTGTTTTTTGATGTGTTTCCCTCTTAATGTTGCTTAATATTATTCTAAATATTTCTTCTGGTTTATACAGTTTGTTTGGCACTGCCTAGAAATTGTGATGAAGAACAGTATTTGATTCTTGCATTTTTTTTAAATCTAGGAGCTGCAGAGGCAGTTTATAAATAAAAAATAGAATACAAGTGAGAGAATGGCATAATATGCAACATTATATATTAGTATCCAAGTAGGGTCCAACTTTCTACTCTTTGAAGGAAAATGTAAGATGCAAAACGAAGCCAGGGATAATCCTTCTTCAAGGGCTTTTTCAGAACCAGGCCACTGTAGCTGAAATGCTAGGATTTCTACTCAGGAGCCTCATATCTCAAAGTAAGAGGCTAAAGAGCAGAACCCTAGCTGTTGAGTATAACCCATGACGACAATTTTGTTAATTTCCCAACCAAATATACGTAGCATAACTCCTGCCATGAATTGAATCCAGAAACAATATCCCAACCATTTAAACTAGAACCGTGTTGGAATTTTAGCTAGTAAACAGGAAGTCAGAACTCAGTTTCTGAACCTTTTCTAGTTGGTGCACTGTAGCAGTGCTGACCTGAAACTAGAAGAAGTCTTGAACTTCTTCAAGTCTCCACTCAAGTATCAACATGCATTTGGTAACTCTGAGCTAGTCAGCAGCATAGGACATTAGGCTGCTATGGAGCTGAAGAGTACAGAAGAAGAGTTTTACTATCGATTAAAAAAAATGGGCAGAATGGTGTGAGTGGAAGAGAGAATGACATCAATGCAGGTAAACTCTTAACTGCAAATTAGGAAATAGTTTAAATTAGGAAATGGATAAAATAGGGCACATACAGTGTATTTTGCTCAGATTCTAATCTACATATGGATATATACAGATAGATATTTTTTTTTATTTTTTTTAATTAGACTTATATACCGCCCCATTCCAAGGACTCGGGGCGGTTTACACTTAAAAATCCTTTTAAAACCCCGTTTTAAAATTAACCCATAAAAATTAAATTTACAGATAGAGTTGGCTTAGCTGAAGTTTTAAGGATAGGAAAAGGATGTCTTCTCTGGCAATTTAAAAAGCAAATGGCTTGGAGGAACCCACAAAGTAATGGGGTGCAGTTAATAATGCTTGCCAAGTGAGGCTAGGAAAATGAAGCCAGAGATTGCTACTTACCTTACTATGGTTCCTAATATAAAGGGGGGAAATGATAGAAAGCTCAGTACATTTAATTGCTCATGGCTATTCTATAAGCACTGATAGAGATTATCCCCACGTAAATGTTTAGGCAGCAAAGCAATTCTTTCAGGGGTCTTAGGCTGTACCAATCACGACAACTATCAAAACTGAAGCAGCAAAACAAGCCCATTCAAGTCAAGCTATTTAAGGTTTTTCAGGGTCCAAAATTGTAGATCTTAACTTGATTGTGAGCAAATTACTTGGAGAGCCTCTTTTACCCATATCAATGAGGTCCTTCTCACTTGTTTGTCTTTAAGGAATAGTTAGGGATGAAAGAGGAAGGTGGTTTTTTTTTTGGTTTTTTTTGCAAAGCATCACTGCATCTTTCTGCAGGCCTTCAGAAAGAAACTGTGAAGATCTATTTCTTTTCTTCGTTTTGTTTTGAGTTGTGGTTTACTAGATGATTTCTATCTGCATTTAGCATTTTCTTGAGCTGAGATTTGTTTACTTGTTATTTCTTGCTGTTATTGTTGTATCAGGTTTTACTTCCCCTTACAGTCATTTTATTCATAAACATGATTGAAACATAGCTGAAATAAATTACATTGAAAATGATGAAAATATATGCCAGTTTAAGCCCTATTGAATTACCGTAAGTGGGATTTTTCCACCTGAGAAGGCATAGAACTCTGTGATTACAGTATACTAATATCCCAGGTATTTATTGCTAATTGAAAATATGTCATAACAAAGGAATCTGTCCCATATTCATGCATACATAATTGTTTCCTCCTCATTTTTATTTTCAGAGGACTAATATTTCAACTCAGTACACTAATGAAAAAAAGACTGATTTATGGTGAAATATAGCAAACCACTAATAAGTCCTAAATCTATAAAAAGAGAAGTTAAACATGGATGTTAAAATTATTTTATCATATCCTGTCTACTGCCATAATTATGTCATATAAATTATATTGTGAGGTTGTGCAGCGATCTGAAATTGAAGGGCAAATGGGATTTAGAGCATACCTAGGATGCGTGGAGCCTCTGCCAGGAACACCTTAAAGCAACTTTGATTTTTTATAAACTGCAATTGCCTCCCAATCTTGAACATCCTGACTGTTCTTTATTATGGTCACTTGACCAGAATTCTGCAGGTCCAGAAACTAGAGAAATAATGTCTGTGTAAAATGAAATAAAATTATATTATTAAGCTGATTAATGCATGAAGGGTTTTACAGACAGGATGACAAAAGGTTGCCTTTTTCTAATGCAGGGGTAGCTGTGTATGAAATAAAGAAAATTGCCTGGGCACTTCACCAAATAAGGAGATATAAAATGGGCTTTTTCAAGCCCATAGAAGGCACAGTATATCAACACAGGGACTACAGATTCAAATATCTTTTACCACAAGGGCACAATCTTAGCTCACGTGGAACTTTTTGGGATATGCTGTCCAAAATGGCTGTTAGGAGGACATTGAAATCCTCTACTGTTAGTGGACTTCAGTGTTTTGGAACAGATATTTGATTCAAATACGTTGCTCACCCAAAGAAAGAAGTTTGACTATTCAACACACATTTCTGGGCAGGAGAGACTGATCCAATTGTTTAGCGTATACTTGAATGTTGTTAATATAACCCACAACAAGAATAATTTTGCCCTTCAGATCAGATTCTTTACATTGTCTTACTGTAGTATATTATTAATATATTTATTCAATTTTTGAAGTTAGATAACTCTCTAGACTCAGGATCAAACAAAGGCAGATTCCCTTATATTAGAGCAAAGGCAGCATAAAATTCAATAGTATGTGCATCAAACTAAACCAGCAAGTTTAGTAACGTGATGGAGATAAGGCAGTTTCTTATTTTCATTCTCCTTTCTTGTCTTGAGGATGCATGTAGCAAACAGATAGAACTCATACAGCCTTATTTGCAAAGCTTAGACAATGGCAGTATTTAATTTTATACTTTATATTGTACTCCAGGTTTTTCTTTTACTAAATTTTTACTGCAATATTTGAATCCTAAGGTTTATACCATATCTGCTATTGCAGGACATGGTCTATGTGCTGAAATCTCTTATTAATAATATTCAGCATTGTTGCCCTATCCAGCACTCTGGATAATGTAAATGGTGGTATTTGCCAGCTGCTATAGTTGGAGGCACAATAGGATCTTGTTCAAGGAATGCCCTTCCAGAATTGTCCCCCTAGTGGCAATTCTGACGCACCATGTTGACGGTGAATGACCCACAGAGGTTCAATAGATTCAAGCTTGTTGCTCTTCAGGAATCCAGACTGTCAAAAATTATGGTGGACTGCATTGTTTTGAGTTATGGTCTTTGCAACTAAAATCAGGCACCCAGGATGTAACCAGGGTTTTTAAAACATGTTGGAGAAAATAGTTTGAAAACAATAGTATTCCAAGTTATGAATATATAAGTGTGAGTTAACAAGAATATTTGGGGGCCTTTAGTTGCTTGGATCCAGATAAAGTTAATCACATTTTACACTCACTGAAATCAATAGGACTTAAATTAGTACTGACTACTTATCCCACTTTGAACTAGCCTGAATATAGCCCTCTGAGTTTCATGAGAGTGGATTGTAATACAATTGGTTCCTAAGCCGCACTCTGCTTTCTCACCCATGCTTTCATTAGACTGAAGTCTACCTTTGAGCTGTCCCCACATTCACTCAAATAACTATAATAAACTCAATTTCCACAGTTCAAGCAACTATTGTACACCTGCGTATTATCAGGAGATACATCTGTAGACCTCATATTGGGTTAGATCATGATTGTCAAGAGACCAGGAGAAGCCTGAACCAATTTTTCAGATTGTATAAAGAAAATTCCATTTCTCATTCTACAGTATTTCACTTATCAAGACTGGTGATAAGCAGTTGGAAAAAGAGAGAGGGAGAGGGAGAGGGGGAGAGAGGGAGAGGGAGAGGGAGAAGGAGAGGGAGAGGGAGAGGGAGCATTTGGGAATCACGCCAGAGGCTGGTAGAAGCTGCTTATTTAAAGAACCCTTCTGGAGACTGCTAGATTTGCTCCTTTTGAATAATGTTTCATATTCCTCAGCTCCTGTATCGACTGGCATTCAGAAGAGCATTTTGCTGCCCTACATGCCCAGACTGAGGAACCCTTTTCTAGCTCTGGAGTTGGGCATGATCTCTTCAGCCACATGGCACTCGTTTTTCTGTTCTGAAATCAAAGACATAGCTAAATAGTCCAGACTAAGGATCCAAATTATATGATTTACGAAACTGTAACAGTAAATTGAACTGGTGGGCACTTGTACTAGCATCCTCCTTTATGGCCATCGATAATTCCATCAAAGTAGCAAAGGATTGGGACTTGGCTCTCATCACTCCAATCCATAAGAGAAGCAAAAGGAATGACACTACCAATGTCTGCCCTCTCAGTCCATTGAGCCAAGTCAATAAAATGTATATTAAAAATCTGGAAGTTGTTAGATTGCCTTGAATCTGACTATATCTTGAGAGACAAACAGGAGGAAGTTGAAGCATGCACAATTACATTACATTGTTATATAGTGCTGCAACATCTGTTCAAAAATATTCCTTTAGATGCGTTTATTCCTATTTGCAGTTTTCACTGACTTTAAATTTGCATTCAATTGAATTTCTAGGACAAACTTCTAGGGTGCAACCTAATGATTGCACAATTGATAAGCTTCTGCTTCTTCTACAAATATTTAAATACATGAAAATATGAGAAAAAGTAGATATAACGTTCAAGGATATCTAACCAAAGAAATATCAATGTTACGGTCTACATGTTTGCTTCAGAACTATTTACTTTTACTTTACTTTTTTACATTTATATACTGCCCCATTCCGAAGACTCGGGGCGGTTTACAGCTTATAAGCAATACTCTTACATCAGT
>JANHFL010003291.1:66598-90188 GCA_032468155.1 Oxyrhabdium leporinum
AGCAGTTCCATAGGTGGAAGGCATAGACATTTTGGTGAGGTAGCGACGTTTAGTACTGTAAGGAGCCCCAGACCATTCCTGAGTGAAGGAGTGGAACGCCTGCCAGTTTGAACTGAGGTAATGGAATGTGACGCAACTGGCAGTTGGAACAGAGTTCTTTTCAGGTGGGGAGGGGGAGTAGAATGTTTAACTCCTTAGCATCAGAGCATGTTAATATAATGTATAAGAAATACTAATGATCTCGGCTTTTATATATTCAGATGAACCACAAACATATGCACTAGTGAAAGGAAGGGCACTGCCCATTTAAAATCAACAGCCACTTTCCCATTGCTTTCAATGGAAGCTAAACAAAATAGGTAGCACTACAACATAGTTCTGTCTTCCTAGTTGTTAGTTTGTTGTTTGTTAAATGGTGTATTAGTTGTTCTTTGGGAAGTAGATTAATTAAGTTTAGATTTTTTAACAGGTTATTAGGCATAGCTGGATCGGGCAAAAAAAACCACAACCCAGCTGGAAAGTAAAATGAGCTTATTTTGATTGTCCAAGATAAGAAAAAAAATAAATTATCTAAATAAGTGCAAGGTTATTTAATCAGAAAAGTAATAGATTTCTTGGTTTAGAAAACTTAATTTCAATTAAGTATCATTCATCACAAATTTGTTAAAAGGTTTGGACAAGGTTATCTCACCCAAAATAATTAATGTTGGATGAAAGAAGAATAAAAACTCAGGATATTGAAATCTTATTGCTGCATTGCAACACTTAAAAAATTAAACTGAAAATACTGAAGATTAAGCACTACAATAGCCAACTTTCTTACAAGGATTCTCAAACCTAAGTATAAAAACAGATGTCTTACTTCCTGAAGACATTATTGTGGACATGATGAAAGTATCTCAGGATTGTTCCTCTCATAACTAGTTGTAATATAAACATCAACAGTACATACATAATTTATTTAAGTATACACATATCAAACATGAAGTAGTAAATGTTACCATGGAATAAATTTCTACGAATGCTAAACCAGGTCTATCCAGCAATAGCTTCTGTAATAGAAACAGACATAATGTTCCATCTTTGAAATCCAAGATAGTAACCAAAAAATGTGGATTAATGTTTTAGCCTATCCATAAAAAAATAACTAACAGTGAGTAAGATAGGACTAATATGTAGAAATGTTAAGGGAAGTGTACATTTTGTTGGAATGACTTTACTTAGCAAAATGTTAATAGTAGTACCCAGCAACCAACTCAGCTGCAATTGATATCACAGTGGGTTCCTTGTATGTCATTATTCCCATGATTATCTTGAATCATGCTGACAGGCTACCCTATCAGCTCAACGTTTTAGAATACTCTTTAATCAAGTTGAAAAAAGCAAGGATGTTGCCCCCTAATTGCCTATATATTGTTGAAAGGAGAACAGCAAGGCTACTTAAAGGTAAAAAGAAGAAATACCCACTCTTTCTCTAAAACAAAAATAACCACTCATCCCTGGCCCTGACATCCAGACCACAGTGTTTCATAAGGATAGATGAAGTAGACTGCCTGGCTTCTTTGGAGATGTCTTGAAGAGGAAGGTCTGTAAATCAGGCTGTGGCTTTAATAGAGTGCCCTTTAATGTAAGCTGGAACTGAGAAGGTAGAGGGCTAACTGGTCACACCAAAAACATTCACAGACCAGTGGGAGACACAGAGCCCCCATTGTTATACAAATCTATAATTGATCCAACCTGAGAAGAGGCATATTCCTTTTAACATTATAAATCAACAGGGCCGAATGGATTTCAGTGGCAGGCTAGGTTACAAAGAAATACTGCCAGAACAATGTCTTGAACTACTGGTAGGGAACAAGAGAGGTGTTATTTTTAAATCAATTATTTTTAAAGTGGGTCCATCAATGAGTACAATGATTATGGGCTGCTTAGTGGACAGATGTAGTTGACAACAAAGTACAAAGTCTTTCAAGTGAGAAGATCAAGAGAACAAGTAGCCATACTGTAGATTCAAACAGTTTAGCATATAGCTGGGAAAGCACTCCCAAAAGGCTCCAAGGAGGAACCAAATTGCAGAGGACAATATGAGTTAGGCTATACCACTCTGTAAAACTACCCCTCCCACCCAATACAAGCACATCATCTAACTTAAATCCTACATCACTTTAACTGTTCCATGCATCTAATGAAGTGAAATGTAGTTCACTAAAGCGAATGCCTTTTAATATATTCATTAGCGAGAAAAAAATGCTACCCTACATTAACACAGCTCTCCTCTTACACCATCTATAGCCAAGAGTACCTGGAACTTCATGTAAAGTCTAGTCTATAGTCTTAGACTATTAGATGCTTTAGTATCAGCTGGCTGAAGGAAGCTAAAGATCTTCTAAAATAGTTTTCCATGATCAACAATCTGTTTTTTTCATGGAGAATCTGAATAATGCAATCAAATGTATGGCGATTATATACTTTGATTTTCTAGTAATGAATCTTCCAGATGAAACAGGACACATACTTGCCACCTAACTCTTTCCATAGACCTCCCTACCATAAACTTCAACCCAGATTAATAGCCCAATTTAAGAGCTAGATCTCATTCCTACTATAAACCTGTCACTGCTTTTTGGAAGTACTTTTGACTCTTTTCTGAGGTTTTCCCTCTCTTCAGTAACTAGCTTTGCTGACTCTATCATGGGTCAAATTACCATGGGTCAATCTCCACATGGAAACTTCTTATCTAGGATTATTAGATTTTTAAAGTAGTCCTCAACCTATGACCAGAATTTCCTTTGCTGTGCCAGGTGGTTGTTAAGTGAGTTACATCAACTTTTATGAGCTTTTTTTTCCATGGTTGTCTAGCAATCACTGCTGTTGTTAGGTGAAATGAGGTCATTAGGTGAATTCAGCTTCCCTTATTGACTTTGCTTGAAAGCCAGCTTGGAAGGTTGCAAATGGTGATCACATGACCCTGAAACACTGCAACCATCATAAATATATGCTGGTTACCAAGCTCTACATTTTAATCATGTGATTGGGGATAACAGTCATAAGTGAGAGGATCAGTTATAAGACACTTTTTTCAGTGCCATTGCAACTTCAAACAATAACTAAATGAAAGTTAATAAGTCAAGGATTACCTGTACTGGAATAGGTTACTTTGTTCTCCCTTTTATTTATTATGAAATCAATGATCTATTCATGACTTCTGGAAGAGAGAATTCCTCAGCATGAGATGTAAAAAGTAGATATGCTGCAGTCAGCTTTCCTATTACCAGAAAAGAGACTTGTATAGAGAAATCCATTCTTATGACATTTACAGTCCCATCAAACTCCAGCCAACTTTGTCTTCACTTTCTACAGATCAGAGGCGAGTAGAGAGCAGGAGTCGATGATATATAAAACCAAGGACTTCAGTTCCAACACAGGAACTGGTTATATTTGGAAATCAGGGCAAAGATTCTGGTGTAAGGACAAGCATCATCTCACACTGGACTTACTGTGCTTCTTGAGAGCCAACCAAGCATTTGGATCTGAGTCAAGTTTGAAATTGATTAGTATCAAAGCTTTACATAAACTTGGTGAGAAATCTCAGATCATATAATACTTAATCATATAAGGACCTGCTTTTAAGAGAGCATAAAAATGAAAGGAGAAGCAATTCCACTAAATATATGGCATGAAATTCTGGCAGTGAGTTAGCATCTTGACCTTCTCTGAAGCAAGACCTTTCTCCCAAAACTATGCCATGAGATTTTTATCACAACAAAGGGCTCCAAGAGAAACAAGAAAGGAAAAATATGTCAATTTACTAATTTAATTACATGTATAAAGAAAAAAAGCAGACATAATAACAGTGAGGAAACCAAAAGTGGATAACCACAAATAATACTTTTTGTGAATTTATTATAATGGCACAGAAAAAGCAACTGAAAGATTGTTTATAAACTGCTACAAAATTCTAGACACTGGTCTGGAAAAAAAAATAATATTCTAGAATACTGGTCTCTAGAGCTCTGGTTTGGGGACTGTATAAAACAATTCTAAATTTGGTTTAATAAAATATAAATGCATTTCTCTTGTGTGCAAGGCTTCATTGCTGCCATTCATAATATTTTCCATTGTTTTATAGTTTAATTTAAAATGGGTATTAGCTATATTTTTTAAACTAATAAAAATCAAGCAATATGAGAATTATATACTGTTCCATCCTGTGTATTGTAAAATGCTGCATTGAGTAACAGATTAACAGCAATACTTTATCAGACTTGCATCCTTGTTTTACATGAAAAGATATCAATATTTAAGTTTTATCTTTTGATTAACATCACTCTATCTTACTTAAGGTTATCAATGCTGTGCCTAAGAGAAAGATCTTCACTTTTAGTTCAAAATGGGTTTGTAGATACTCTATCCATGAAGTCCTCTTTAATTAGATTGTGTATTTGGAATAAATATGTAGCAAAATGAAGGGAATAAAAAGGTACTTTAATTTCACCACCAACAAAATTATCTAGGCTTGTTTAGTAATATGCACTGCTGAGTACTTCCACTGGAAAAACTAATTTTATGGAAAGACTTCACAAAATGTAGATTTAACAAAAATCAAGTGAAGCTATAATAATCTTTCTGAAAACAATTTCTTCTTAACGCAATGTAACTTCTTCTCAACTGTTTGGCAACCAAATATGTCCTGCTTCCTAGTCCTGCAAAGGAGAATGAATTTGTCAGTTTCGTTAAAAAAACTTTTCTCATTTATTCTAATATCACTCTAAGTATTGTCAGAAAAATGAACTGATTTTCTCTACTTTCTCCTCTAGCAAAGTCAACAGCTACCTCAGCAGAAAGACTAGTGTGGCTGCCTGCCATGAACTTCTACAGAGGATGAGACTGTCATAAAAAAAGAAATGGAAAATCCAATTCATCATCACAAACATGGCTGAATACACAGAAACTCCATCAGATTTTTTAAAACCTAAGAGCTCAAGCCTGGATGAATAGGTCTGTCAGTTTCTCTTATTCCCACTTTAAAAAGATCACTTGTTATTTCTATTTTGAAGATATTTATGAATTTCAGTAAAGTCTTATCAAAAACAAAGGGAATACAAATTTCACCTATCCCTATACTCTTCCTGGAAATTGCAGCAAAACTGTCATAGGAAATGCGCCATTAATCCATTCCCAGGGACTTCCAAACTGCATATTATATATGTCATATTTATTTATTTACAGGACTTTTAAGGCTGCCTGTCTCAGTGGCTGTAGGCAGCTCACAATAAACCATAAAAAATATAATTAAAAACAAAGGTCCCCTTCCCCCCCAGGTGCCAGATCAATCGTCCTCACAGTTCGACCCCCATCCCTGCCTGATGCTTGGGGAAAAAAAACAGGTCTTCACAGCCCTCTGGATGAGGCTGCAGGGGACAAGAACAAGTTAATTCTGAAATATTTTTAAAAGCCTCTTTCTGTGGAAAGGGCACTGTTTGCAATACAATAGCAGGATATTATATGTATGCTAGAATAGTAGAGGTAGCGTTCCAACTCGGAATTATGTACAAATTTTTATTTGGGCATCTTACAATTAAGATTTCAGACTACTTTTTTCTCATTTAATTAATTCATATAGTCTACTAGCAGTATACAAAATGAATAAATAGAAATAGGAAGTTAATAGCCTAGCACAGAGGTCCAGAGTTGACCAAATCTTCATTGTTAAAATGTTTACTTTATTCTTAGTTGATGTTTACTTTATTCTTAGTTGATTACAGAGAAGTAGGGTAGGATAAAGCTCTTAGTTAATTTGGTCTGAGACAATTTTCTGAGTGAAATGTTAGACTGCATAAATTCCTATTTTGAAGCTATCATAACCTACTCTCTTCTGTCAGCCCCACTGTATGTGTGTGTGTGTGGGGGGGGGAGAGACTCTTCCGAAATTATGATCTCCTCAGCACAAACACATATTGTAAATATTGTAAATAGACAGATCAAATAACAGGATTCTTGCTTGATAGGTCTGTTTATCTCTTGGCTGTTCAATATTTCAGATAAAAAGAACAGATGCCTATTCTCTTATGCAGAGAAAGCCAAAACAGTCATGAAGAATAGTATCCAGAGGAGGATGGGTCAATGGTATCTATGACAGGGCTCAAAAAAGGCAAGACAGTATCAGCAGGATTGAATTAAGAATTTTGATTGTGCTGCTGCAACCACCATCTCGTCTTTTCTGATAACCCTACCAGCCCCTCTCAAGGACATTGGTGGAGGGAGTGTTTTTGCACAGACTGATTGGCCTAATGGAGCTGGGAAGACCACGATTTCCAATTGGGTCATCTCCAGGTTTGTCCTGGGTACTCCAGATTGGGAAGTATTTTGTTAGGAGAAGAAAAACACCACTTTCAAACTAGAACAACTAAGGACTATCTAAGGGAAGAGGTGAAGGCAATGTCTTGAGGACATGTCCCTCAAAAATGCTTAGTGTATTGCCTTTATATTTGCAATAAGCAGGGCACAAAGCTAAGCCCTTAGTATCACCTTGAGGTAGCTCAGATTCAGATGATGCTCTGCCAAACTTTCTAAGCCTTCTGTTGCTTGCAGCTATTTTTTTTCCTGAATCATCATTTTTCCAGCACAGCTAACCATACTGCTTCTTGTACCAAAGAAAATTAAGTCGTGACCTAATTTATTTTGACCTATTCATTTTGGACAGACTAATCTTAACCTGATTTACTTGATTAGACATGACTCAGAGCAACCCAAATGGCTCAACCTGATTTATTTGCTTGACCTGATTTACTTCACTGGGATCTGTCCAATATAGGCTTCATCATTCTCTTAAGGATCTTAAGTTCCAATTATTGCATAATTGAATATTTATAGACAATTATCATCATCACCAGCATTTTAAACATTACTACTTTAACTATGCAAAAATGTGTACCATCCGTTAAACACCTCTCAGATTGTTATATAAGCTATACAAAAACCATAATGCATTAGAAATTACAGGTAGTTCTGGACTTATGGCCATTCATTTAATGACCAAAGTCATGACAGCATTGAAAAAAGAATGACTTATGGTTAATTCTTGACCATTGTAGCATCTCTGTGGTCACATGATCAAAATTTGGGCACTTGGAAGCTGGCATGTATTTATGATGGTAGCAGCATCCCAGTACTATGTGATGGTTATTCGCAATCTTCACAAGGGGTTTCTGACAAACAAAGTCAATGGGGGAAGCTGGATTCACTTAATGACTGCAGCAAAAAGGTCATAAAATCAGATACAATTGATTTAATTAGCCGTGGAAACTCTGGTCCCGGTTGTGGTCATAAGTCAAGGACTAATTGTAGGTTAAAACTTCAAAGCACTGAAAATATAATTCTGTGGTAAATGATTCAGCTGAATGTAAGTGTCATATATCTGTTTAAGAATGTTTTGAATTTTAAATAAGTAGGCCCAAATACCAGGAGTGGTATCTATTCATCTCCAAAGGCTAAGAATTCAGGATGAATCATAGCAATACACATTGGCAAACCACTTCTTACATATACCATGACGGATTGAGGTTGCATCTACCTACAGATTGCATGAAGGAGACTGTATGTCAGCAGAAAGCAAATCATTAATCAAGTGGGTCAGAGTAGAGTGGCTTATTATGACTGTGGGAACACTGAGCACACCAGGCCACTCCCTACCAGGGTCAACTATATTCTGCATAACTTCCTCCCGCTCCAAAGGACTCAGTGCAGTCAAAGTGGAAAAGTCTTATTTGCAAGTGATCAGAAATTAAACCTTTCAGTATTGGGGCTAGGGACAGAGTTTAAGATTTTATTTTAGAAAGTTTGGAGATTATAATTTCTTCCTTTTCCAAAACTGTGAGGAATAAAGCTCTCTCTTTCTCAGAGTAAAGACAGACCTTATTTCAAATATGTAGTGAATCAGACATAAACTTATTTTGCTATTCCAGTATTATGGGAAGAAAATATAACACTGAAAGTGGGAAATTATCTGTATAGATCAGCAGAGATGTTGAATCTAAGCTCGCCCTCCCTCCCTCTCTCTCTCTCTCTCTCTCTCTCTCTGTGTATGTGTGCGTGTGTAGGTGTCTATTAAAATTGCCAGCAGTGTTTGTGCCTCTTTTGGATTGCAGCTCTTCCTACTGCTCACTCATAACTTCTTATATTCCCAGCTTTGGGTCCAAAATTGCTTCCTTCCTTCACCTAATGCCAGGGGTGTCAAACTCGCGTCGTCAAGGTATTGTCAAGTGACGTATTGTGACTTTTTCCCCCTTTGCTAAGCCAGGCATGGGGGTGGCCAGTGTGTGACGCATCCGGCCTGCGGGCTGCAAGTTTAACTGCCCTGACCTAAAGCATGTGGACTTAATTAAAAAGCAAATGTCAGATGTGCTAAATAACCCAGATAGGCAAGCACTCTGGGTCTAAGAGAACAGCTACTGTGTAGGTAGGAGAATGGAAATCAGGGGTGGTACAGAAGGAGATAGAGCTGGATTCTTTCACTGATCTTGTCCGTGGTGTTTCTCATTAAAAGCACAGCAGTAGCCTGCAATTGTTTCAACAGTTTACCAGGCTTTTGGAGATAAAACATTAAAACCATGAAAAGGAAGAACGAGAAGATAGATCTGGACCTTCTGACAGACCTCAAGCCAAATCACAGGAGACTGGAAAATTCATAGTTTGCAGCTGCTTAACAAAAGGAAAAAGTAAATTCCCATTTCATTTTAATTTTCACTGCTGAAATGAAGAAACCTTAAAACCCTTAGAATTTTAAAGGATCTTGAGCTCTTTCTCCAAATAAATTCTTAGATTCAAAGTTCTTTAATTGCTGCTCTGTCTTATGTACCATTGTTTGATCTCAGGATTCTAGTAAACACAAAGATTGTGCATGTCTGATCTTGCACTTTTGGTTCCGAAATTCTGATACAACAGCTGTGAGGGGGAAAGGGAGGGGGTTAGGAATACGTTCCCTTGTCCATTCTCTAAACTGAGAACTTTACTTTGGAAGCTGTATGCCTACTTACAGAGCCCAAATGAGGCCAATGGAAATGATATTTATAAATGATATTGTAAATGATATTTACAAGCCCCATTTCAGAAAAAAATTCTAAGGCCTTGCTGTTCAAAGTACGCCATGTTGGCTGGATCTTGCCCAAATAACGAGATGCTTTGAAATGCATCGCTTTCTTAATGATACTCTGTGCTAGAATACATCGCATTCTCATTTATTGAAATTGGATCTTTAAAAGTGTTTTGGTTCCTGCTGTATTTATCTTTAAGATGCAGTGAAGCAGAATTGATGTTTTCAGTTACAAATTGATGTCATAGCAAAATGACTAATTTAAAAGGTTAGCTTTTAGCACAGGAACATTAAATGAGATGCAGTAAAATCACATCCAGCAAAAGTACACATCCTTAGTGAAAGAAATCTCTGGGGAAATCTGGAAATCTGCCATAGAACATTGGAATGGGTTTAGTTTAGCAGACACTAAGAATCAGTGCAAACTCAAGCAAATAGTATACTTAGGAGAAATGCCACTGATAGACCCATTGGACATTGTTTAGTGGTATCTTAAAATTGGAGACTATAGCATTACATACTCAAAGACAAAGTGATTTTTTGTGGTTCAGGTGACCTGGATTCTGCTCCTTACTCCTTAAATCCCATAGTAGCTACCTTGAATCCAGTTTTGGTACCCATATTCTCAGACTTGATATGAACTGTGTGCCTTTAAGCAAAATATTTCAGATAATTTGCAACTTTATTAGAAGACCGGCTCAGAAGTAATTAAAAACTTGCTCTGTGAGAGAAACCATTTACTAAGATCATCATTATTTGCTAGTTGATGGTGTGCAAATTCAACTCCTAAACTAGGACATCTTGTTTGTAAGATGAAATAACTTCATGAAAAATTAACCATTGTTTAGTTTTTGAAAAAAATATAATATTGTTTTTCCTTTTGAAAAAATGTTCATAGTTTTCTGCAGCTTTTTTATATATTACATGTTTTTATTTTGAATGCTCATGTTTGCATGAGAAAATACTGCAGCTGACATATGTTCATAAAAGCTGACTTTTCCATGATAGGAAAATCTGTTCTGGGTCAATCATAAGAAACCCCCACAAATACTCATAGAGGTCTTGTGAAATGTCTGCATATTGTGTCATTTGTGCACAGATATAAATACAACCTAAAGCAACCTTCAACTTCGTCTATGCTCACAAGGGTGTTTTTACATCTGCTGCAATCATGGGAACAGCTGGCCTTTGCAGGTGCCAGGACTGTTGCTGGTTGGGAAATGTTTTTCAAAACTGAATAATTAAAATTTTTATATGGGAATCATCCTGGCAATGAATCACACTAAACTGGATGTTTCTCAACATGAAATCATACACAGGAATGGGATGATAATGATGCTCAAAAATATGTTGCTAAGAATGTGCTTGGCTATAATTTTAAAAAGCAAAGAATAATATATGTTAGAAATAATGAATATGCTACAACAGTACATGCACTAATTAAAGATGCATGCTGTACACATGCTGGATAACTGGCATCAGACACATTTACATAATGAAATAAAACATTACATATATTTTAAAACATACATGAGTAAATATTAAATATGATAAATTAGGTATATATATATATATATATATATATATATATATATACACAAACACACACACACACACATATATATATACACACACACATACACACACACACACACACACACACACATATATATATATATATCAATGAACAGAATCAGTATATTCCGTTTAGGCAGACAGAGCCTGCATGGGAAGATTTATGTAATACTGAAAAAAAGAAGTGAAAAAATAGAGGGAAAGCTCCAAGTTGCTTTCAGAAAAAGGTATCTCGACAGCTAGAGACAGATGGAGACAGATGGAGAAAGCCTTGGTCAAGAAAAAGATGTATGGCAACCTAATTTAGATTTTCAGGGTCAAAAAAAAAAAAGAAGGGCGAGGAAAAATATCTTAATCAACTATGTCAACAAGAATGGAAATAATAGGAAAACATGTTTTAAGAAGTTCAGAGAAAACATAGGGGACTGCTCAAAATTGATCATAAAAAAGATCCAAAAGAGGCAAATGATGTATAAGAAAAATAGGCTGTGCAAAAGCTTGTAGGGTGGCAGATACATATCTAGGAAGAAAATATGGTCAGGAACTGACTCTAAAGTAAGGTACAAGAGGCAGTACACCAGGTATTCAATAGGAAGGCTCAAGGCAGGTACAGATGAAATAACTGCTGAATTGTTTAAAGGTTCAAAGATAAAGCTCTTAAAGTGTTCTTTATTAACAAATATGGAACAAGACTGTGTGGCCTCGAGACTGGAAAAGATCAGTGAATGAAGCTGTATTAAAAAAGAGAGATGAAAAAGAAAGTGCACACTACTAAACCAATTATTCTAATTCCTAGCATAAGCCATAAGTTTAAGATCAAGTCTTTCAAAGAAGAATAAATCCAAACTTTATAAGATACATATCACATAAGCCCAATACATTTCAAAAAAAGGGGTACAAGATAGGATAGCTAACGTGTGTGTGTGTGTGTGTGTGTGTGTGTGCGTGTGTGTGCATGTGTTTATACTACATTTAAATAGCCACCCATCTCACTGCTGTGACTCTGGTTAGAAATCCCCAAAAACATACACAACCCATAAACAAAATAAAAATATCATTAAAAACAAAACAATTAAAAACATAATTCTGCAGAATTACCACTCATTTTACTAAAAGCACAACCGTTTAGCAGGGTCTACCAACAATACCATATCCCCATACCATATAGCAAAGCCAAGTCTTCAGGCTCTTCTAGAAGGCCAACAAGGTCATTTTAACATTCTTAAAATGAATGTAATTCCCAATATACTTAATACTTTGTGTGGAATCCCTATAGGCATTGTGTGTGTGTGCATGCATATGTGTGTTGACCTTGTGGGTCAAACTGGATAGGAAAAACAGAATCATAGGGCCAGAAGGCATTTTGGAGGTCTTCTAGTCCTGGCCAAAGCCAGATGAGCTAATGTTATTTTATTGTAAAGGTATACTGACAAAATTTTGCAAGTCTGACCTAACATTTCTCCAGCTGTCTCCTTTACAACCCAAGGAACCAGGAAGGATCTCTTCTGAGCCTCCTGCCCCACCCCCTATGAAGCTGTGGGTTATGCTATCTCTTATTTGACTGTTCCCTTGGTAGCATCTCTTAGTCCAATCTCCTAAGGTACAAATATAATAGATGTGATGGGTTGTGAGAATAACTTTGGGAGACAAGATGAAGAGCCACAGGCTAGACAATGGTCTGAAGAACAAAATCTGAGCCCAAATCAGAAAAACAATTTGAGAAAGTATCTCAGAACTGACACTCCCTGCTTCTCCAGAACATAAAGGTAAGGGAGGGAAAAAGCTCTTTCAAACTTGCAAGATGCTGTCACTGTACTAATACAACAGACATTGTATTAGTATTCATGGTTTTAGTTTCCCATCTGGACTGTCTAAAAGGTATGGCAACTGAGGTTGTGGGATGATTCAGAACTCAAAATTTATTTTAAAAATACTTTTGAAGAAGATCTGGATGGATGTTAAGATATTTGTATTAGATCAACTAGTAGATAAAAACTATGATTTTTTATCATTTTCTGTGTTTAAAGATAAATGTTCTTTGTCATCTGCCACTTACTGGCAATATTTATAATTACAACATTTATTAACATCTCAGTTTGGACTTTAATGCTTTCAGCCTCAGAGACATCTAATTTATTAGAAGGGATCATTAACTCCTTTCAGAACAAAAAAAAATCACACTTGGTGTTTATAAAGATCTGATGTCAATAAATCAATAAAGCCGACATGCAACTTGAGATAAAGATTGAATCAAGCAAAGAATTAGAAACCCCCATGATAAATTATGGCTTAAACCAAAACAAAACAAAACGAACCAAATCCACTGAGTTTGCGCAGGAAAAAAAAAGTAATTGATTCTGTTGTTGGAGATGCAACCTGCTAAATTCTTCATTTTCTAGTGCAACACATTCTTTTTAACCACTTGTATATTATGTGGAAATTGACAGTTGGATCATGGAAACTGATTCTTCAACATTACAAAGAAATTTATGGCCCCAACTACCCAGTGGATTGAAGAGCTGGTATTTTTTGTATCTTATAAATGAATTGAATAAAGTTCTAAATTTGGCATGGAAAAGGGTTATTTTTTAATTGAAACTGCTATGTAAAAAATTCAAATTACATACACCTATATTTGCATGAGATGTATATAATTGTGTAAATAATTTATCTTGCATTTTCCCCCTCTTTTCTCTTTCAAAATATTTTTGAACACCCAATATAGATTATGCTAGAATGTGGAATCTGTTAAAGCTATGGGTCTACCACAACATCAGAATATTCTTCAGAAGAATCTTTACAATGAAGGAAAAGCTAATGTTACAACTGAGGTTGGAGAAGCAAATTGATTCTACGTGGGAAGGAGATTGAAGCTAGGGTGAATATTTCTCCTATAATTTTTTTTTACCTCATGCACATTATAAGAATGGCAGGCTTGGAAGATATAATAATTGGAATCAAAACATGAAGTAACAAGATTAATAATTGGCAATGTTTAGACAGCATCACTTTATTGGAAGTAAATAAGATGTTCTCAATGTAAAAAGTAAAATGAAAAGTACTAAATATTAAACAGGATAAAGATAATGTCAACCAACTAATATGCATGCTCAAGAACTAATATTGGAAGTTTTTTTCTTGAGCTCAAGAATAAATAGAGTTGGGCAGTTTGCTGAACAAGTAAAGAAGAGATTACTTTTGAGGAAAAGCAATAAAATCATGAAAAATAAAAATACTTCAATAACAAAGAGCTAAATAATTAAAGCAATGGTTTCCCCTGTGGTGATGTATGTGCCTATGAAAGCTGAACACCAAAAATGAAAGAAATAAAATATTTTTGTAGTATGCATCTGAGGTCTTACTAAGAGTACCATGAACTGCAAGAGCTAATCATTTGGCTCTGGATAAAATAAAGACCATTTCATAAGGTAAGGAGTATTAGTTTGCAAGACTAATTTCTTCTTTCAGTCATATGCATATATGTTAGGACCTTAGATTATATTATAGCTGCTGCTGATTATTAATGCAGAGAATAAAGAATACTCATTTAAAGATTAGGAGCGAAGTACAACAAATTGCAATTATTGAATGATTGACTTTTGCTACATTAAATGGAAGAGATTGTTTTCTTGTTCTTTAGTTTCTGAAAAATGTTTTTTTAAGAGTATTATTAAATAAAAGTCATTGAGAGAGTCAGCAAAAGTCAAGGATTTAGAAAAAATATAAAATGGAGGAAAAATGCTAAAGAAAACCTTGGGGAATGTAGGAAACAGCCAAACAGGACAAAAGCCTGTAATTTGATAGGAAATTTTCTTCATTTGAATTTTCTTTGGATTTAGAAGTTCTGAATCCTCCTTTGGAGACAAAGTCATGTTTCATTTCCTGTTACCTGGAAACTATACATTACGTCAGATGAATTGCCCATCAGCAAAAATGCTTAATTCCTGTAATGGTATTTGGGAATGACCTTGGCAGACTGAACAAAGTGATGCTGCCTACCGAACAGTCAGATCAGAGAGAGCATGGCCCATAGCTGCCTGGTGGTCAGACCTAGAGGCTTGGAAGGGGGAGGAACCCTCCCTAAGTTATTTGGCTGTAAAGGTGATGGTGGGTGAACTGTACTTGGAGACTTGCAAGATTGATGTCAACCTTACCTTACCAGATAGAAGATGCAGGATACTTTTCTTCATAAACTGTATTTGATATATTTTATTATGAAGTAGAAATATTCCCTATTATCTGTGCATACTTCTATGCCTCAGTTTTTTCTCTTAAACTGTTACGTAATAAGATGAAACAGACCAAGATAATTTTCGGCCAACCTCAAAATGTGTAACAGCAACAAAAATGATTAGCCCATCAGTGCTCACCCTCTAGTTGTCTAATACGAGAATACAAAAATGTTATTCAATGAGTGTCCTGTTCCTTGAACCATTGTAGTAAAGACACTGAAGGACGACACCTTTTGGTATTCTCATGTTAATCGATTGGAGGGTGAGCAACGACTGTCTCATAGTTGCATTGGGGGAAAAAGAAAAAAAAAGTTAAGCATTTCCTATCAGCTCCACATTCCTATCTGCCAAAATGCTATTTTTCTGTGTTGCATCTAAAAGCCCCTGGTGTGATATAGACCGCCAGCAAGTCTGCAATCAAGTACTTTTCCCAGTATTTCTATCCATGGTTTCATGCTGCTATGGTGGCTGGAGGAGGAAAGAGGGATACCTAAATGAAGCCCCCCTCTCCCCATAAAAACCCTATATATACAGACTCTAAAAACAAGAGGCTAAATCTCTATGGGAGAAGAAGGGCAATAACTGCGAATTTTGGGAGAGGAGAGGAGGCAAGTGTTCACACTAGTAAAAAACAAAGCTTCCCACAAAGTTTGTAGAGCCACAGCAATTCAAAAGAAAAGATCACCTTTACTACAGTTTCAGATACAGCAGAGCTGTCAGAAATAAATTGACCCAGAGCTCCAAAACAACTGACATTGTGACATCGGACAGCTCCTGAGCTGATCCAAAGTGACATTGAGCAGATGTGGCCTGAGGTATTTAAATGTCCCTGTAGAAGCAAGAGCTTGATACTGAAATGCTGTTGCTCAGTGTGTGTTATAGAGCACAGCATGAAGAGGACAGTCATCACTATGTTCATAAAGTATATTGTCTCTGATGGTTTAGACTAGCTAGGACTGAATGCCATATCTACCTCTGAAACAGAAGTGGGCAGCTCTTCCAATTGGGGGCGGCACAATTCACCCCTCTAATCAACTGAATTGAATAAAAAGCATTCCGTTATCCAAAGGGCAGTGATGTCATAGGAAGGTCAGGGTTGTGTTTCAAAGCCTTTTTCTCAGAGATTTGGAGGAGGCTCAGAAGTGTGAATTGAAGGCAAGCTACTTTCTTTTCAATCCTTAAAAAGCCGCTTCCCATATCCATAAAATTTAATTGTCAATAAAATAGTCTGGTTTTACTGGTGTGATTTCAGAGGTGAGATAGATCCCACCCCATTCCATTTTTTATCCTTTAAAAGGGGGAAAAGATAAAAAAATGTGCCACTAAAATGAAGTCATTTTGCCAGTAAACTTCACTGGCATATTTTGGCAGCATTGGGAATTGTTAATTGGGTGCTTGGATGCCTGCTATGGCCCACAGATTGGTGAATTACCCAATAAAGATGGGGGGGGGAAAGAATAATAACCCTATGTTAAGAGCGAAAGCTACATTTTTTTGCCTAACATCAACTATCAAATTTATTTGAAAGCAATAACATATGATGGCAAAACATTACTTACATTTTGGTTTGGCATCATCTGTTCTCTGGTGTATAACCAAAATATATACACTGCATTCAGAAAGTATTAAGTATTCAGACCTCTTTCACTTTTGTGAATTTTGTTTTGCTGCAGCCTGATTCTATAGTTGTTGAAATTCATCTTTTTTCCTCATTAATCTACACTCAGTACCCCATAATGACAAAGTTAAAACAGGAGTTTAGAAATGTCTGTAAATTTATTAAAAAGAATAAAACTCATGTTGGCATAAGTATTCAGACCCTTTGCAACAACACTTGAAATTTAGGTGCCTCCCATTTCTCTTGATTGTTGCTGACATGTTTCTACACCTTGATTGGAGTCGATCTGTTGTAAATTGATTGGACGTGATTTGGAAAGGCACACACCTCTGTACAGAAGGTGTCACAGCTCACAATGCATACTGTAGCAGAGCAAAAGCTATGAGGTTAAAGGAATTGCTTGCAGAGTTCAGAGATAGGATTATTGCAAGGCACAGATCTCGGAAAGGCTACAATAAAATTTCTGCTGAACTCCTAAGAGCACAGTGGCCTCCATAATTCTCAAATGGAAAAAGTTTGGCACAGCCAAAACTCTTCCAAGAGCTGGTCATCTGGTCAAACTGAGCAATCGGGAGAGAAGAGCCTTAGTAAGAAAAGTGACCAAGAACCCAACGGTCACTCCCATTAAGCTCCAGAGATCCTTTATGGAGATGGGACAGAGCTCCAGAAGGACAACCATTGCTGCAGCCTTCCACTGATCTGGGCTTTATGGCAGATAGCTAAACGGAAGCCTCTCCTCAGTGCAAAACACATGAAAGCCTTCTTGGAGTTTGCAAAAAAGCACCTGAAGGATTCTCAAGAGTGTGAGGAACAAGATTCTCTGGTCTGATGAAACCAAGATTGAACTATTTGGCCTCAATTCTAAACGCTATGTCTGGAGGAACCCAGGCACTGCTCATCACCTGCTCAAGATCATCCCAATAGTGAAGCATGGTGTCGGGTAACATCATGCTGTGGGGGTGTTTTTCGGCAGCAGGGATTGGGAGACTGGTCAGGGTTGAGAGAAAGATGAATGGAGCAAAGTACGGGAATATCCTCAATGAAAACCTGTTCTACAGTGCTCAGAACCTCAGACTGGGCTGAAGGGTCACTTTCCAACATGACAAAGATCCTAAGCACACAGCCAAGAGAACACAGGACTGGCTTGGGAACAAATCTGGGAATGTCCTAGAGTGGCCCAGCCAGACCCCTGACTTGAACCCCATTGAACATCCCTGAAGGGACCTGAAAATGGCTGTCCACCAACAGACGCCATTCAATCTGACTGAGCTTGAGAGCATTTGCAAGTAAGTGTGGCAGAAAATCCCCCAATTCAGGTGTGCAAATCTTGTTGTGTCATACCCAAAAAGACTCAAGGCTGTAATTGCTGCCAAAGGTGCTTCAACAAAGTACTGAGTGAACAGTCTGAATATGTGGTATTTCAGTTTTTTCCTTTTTAATAAATGTACAGGCATTTCTAAAATTCTGCTTTTACTGTGTCATTATGGGGTACTGAGTGTAGATTAATGAGAAAAAAATGAATTTCAACAACTATAGAATCAGGCAGCAGCATAACAAAATTCACAAAAGGGGAGGGGGTCTGAATACTTATTGAATGCACTGTAATATACTTTATATATATAAGTTACATTTTAGAAATGATCATTGTAGTAAAAAGAATAAACAAAGGAAATCTACAGATACAAATATTCTCATTTTCAATATGTTAAGAATTACAATAATAGGATTTATCTGTAATGAGGATTTTTAAAAATCTGTTGAATTTACCATCTCCAATGATAAAAAAAACAACTCCTGCCATTTCATTCTCCCTAATATATAGGAAGATCTGGATCAATTTCATCTCAGTTCTACCATTCAGCCTTTCTAGACCAGCTGCTAGAATCTGCATCTTCCTGCTATATTCCACCTTATCAATTTTAAAATTGCGATGCCCATTAGTGAACACTGTGCCATGTGAGGTCACACAAGCATATTAGAGTTGCATCTTTACTGCTTGGGGGTCTAGCCACCATCTTTCTGTTTACACAACTTGGAACCACTATACAGTATTAGCTGCTTTAGCCATGGTATCTCACCACTGATTTGTCTAGAGCTGATGGTCTAATGAAAAGCTCCATAAATGTTTTCTGTATAGTAAGGTCAAGAGAGAGACACACTCTCTTTATATACTCTTTCTGCTTAAATGCAGAACTGCATTTTTCTATGTTGGAATTCACTTCATTACTTATATTTCTCCATTATATCAGTCACTATCATACTGAATACTGTTTCATTCTTAGTTATCCCATCCAATTTGATACCATCTGCAAAACTGACTATTTCTCTGCCCAGCCGTAAAAAGATTAAACCAAACTGGGCTCAGGGAAATTTTGATAAAATTTTATTACCTATTTATTAATCGGGGTTGATGTATTTATTGCTGATCCGTTAAACAGCTGTGTGGACCATATTTTAACAGTTTACGAGAAAAAAAAAGTTGCCTTTGTTGAAAATCATAATGAAATTACTATATACTATATCCCCTTCATAGTATAATTATGTAATATAATTACTATTATAGTATAATTACTATATCCCCTTCATTCCCGATGCATTCCTTGACTAGATGACCTGCTCTCCCAAAAACCACATTGCTTTTAACAGCCAAAGCATTTCCCACCCACCCCAATGGATGCATTTTCAGTGCTTAATGATTAATTAATACCTTTCCAGATACCAGTATCATAGTGATGTGTAAACCTACCAAATAAAAAAAAAGCTTGGTCATTTGTGAGAAAGAAGGCTGCTACAGTATTATTTTTCAATGTGTTTAGCCAAAATGTCCTTGCAGTAACTGACAACTTGTACTAGCTATAAAAAGAATGAGGGGTCCTTCGTGCTCTCGGAGCTTGCTTGTTTTTTTGACTAATCATCAGTCCTGACTTGCACTGATGATGTTACCTAGTTTGAGTAATGAAACATCTGCAAGAAAACAAGCAAGCACCAAGGACCCCTCTTGTCAACCCTGAGCTACAAATATTCTCCCTTATTAGTATAAAAAGAATCAATGGAAAATGTTTCTTTGTTGATGGACTTCCTGGTTCATTTTGAAAGCCAAGGTTTGATCTAGGACCACGAAACAGTGATTTTGCCCTTCAACGCAGAGAAATCTAGAAGTTTAGCTGTCCCTAACAATAGGTAGCAGCAACAACAGGGCTATAGATAATCCTCAACTTACAAGCACAATTGAGTTCAAAATTTCTGTTGCTAAGTGAGACAGTGGTTAAGTGAATTTTCCCCCATTTTATGACCTTTCTTGCCACAGTTGTTAAGTGAATCATTGCAGTTGTTTAATTAGTAATGTGGTTGTTAAGTGAATCTGGCTTCCCCATTGAGTTTGCTCGTCAGAAGCTTGCAAATGGTGATCACATGACCCTAGGACACTGCAACTGTCATAAATATGAACCAGTTGCCAAGACTCCGAATTTTGATTACGTGACCATAGGGATGCTGTAATGGTCATAAGTGTGAAAACGATCATAAGTCACTTTTTTCAGCAATGTAACTTTAAACGGTCACTAAACAAATGTTTGTATAGCATTTTAAAAAGTAAAATAAAAATATTTTGTTTACGGATTTGGTAAGCATTTAAAATTAACCTGCCAATTCAAGTAAAGTCATGTCCACCATTATACCCTCATTATGCATGCAGTTCAGTGCTGTTGTCTATAGAGATTCTCAGTCACCTAGGTCATGGTTGTCCCTAAAGTGGAGTTTTTTTTCCAAAAGGCAACTGGACTTTGTTTTTTCCTTGAAGATGTTTCACTTTTCATCCAAGAAGCGAAACGTCTTCAGGGGAAAAAAACAAAATCCATTTGCCTTTTGGTGGGGGAAAGGCACTTTTAAGAGTTCTGTGCTGTTACACAGTCTAAATAATATTAGTTATTGGGAATGCACTTGGGAGGGTGGGAGAAAATATAGCATTCAAATTAGTATATGAAGATATGCAGCAAGATCATTGTTTTGAGATACAAGGAAACTGATGCAAAATACAGGGGCTCAAAGCACTTGCCTGCCTTTCCCAAAGAACATCTTTTCTCCAGAAGCAATCAACTAGACTGCAGATCCCAGCATCTCTTCTGGAGCATGAAGCTATTGCTATTTTCAGGCAGACTTGTTTGGACTAGGGATCCTGTTACGCTCAGTGGAAATTAATGTTCTGCTGAGGAATGAAAACACTTCTAGCATGTTTTCCTACTCTCCTAAGTTGCATAAACACTTTGGAACTAGCATAAAAGAGAGAGGAGGAGGAGGAAGAGATGAAAGAGGTTTTTATAAGCCTTAATTACTCAGGGCATTTTTGTTCTAGATCTGCTGTGGCTCATGAATAACCTCAGTTTAAACATGCACTAGTGGATTGTTTTGTGCACTAACCTAAAAGCAAGGTAAGTGACATTTTGGCTCTTATGGATTTTTTTTAATGGCATTTTTTGAATGCTGTAATAACATGATCACTATGAATTATATCACCTAGGATAGTGTTTCATGAAGGATATTTTTTAATTTCATTAACGGCAGAACAGAAATATAAAATTCTTCACTTTTGTTGCCACTTCTATATGGAAACAGGCTGAATTCTAAGACATCAAATGTCAGTTTTAGAAAAACATCCTCCCTACATAATAAGGATCAGGGATGAAAAATGAAGGTATCACACAGAAAGCTCCTTAATGTCATTTCAATCTGTATTACTGATTTAAAGGTAAAAAGTGGTTCAACTTTCAAAAGAGGTTTGTTATTGTTTTTTCAGATGCCCCTAAATCTCAAAAGAAGCTACTTCTCTCTTTCCTAGCCTAATAAATCACATATGTGTTATCTACTTTCTTCTATGTGATTCTTATCATTTCACTGATCTAGAAATAACAGACTCTTCAAATATCACTGCATGCTATGGGCAAATGGGGAGTAGCCATATCAGAAGCTCACCTTTTATATCCTTTGAAAGTTTATCTCCAAATAGCACAAGATATCATGTGGGTCTCTGGCCAAAATAGCTTTGTACAAGGGGAGAATTTTCTTCTGACATGTTCCGAATTGCATATCTGTTATTCACTAGATCTTCTTTTAAAAAATGATAGAATCTTTAGGCCAAGAGCCAAATAAAGCAGCAGGGTTTGTGTGAAATAGAGAAAAGAGAGAGATCTCCCACCCGTCCTAGCAATTTTGCTGGCACACCCAGCTAATTAAAGGTAGGATTTATACCCAAGACTAATCAAAACAAACACTTGTTTTATGTTATATGGTTTCTTCATTGAAATATTGCATTGTTTGTGAAGAATCATTTTAATTGATAATTTGCTATACAGTGTATAACATTCACCATGGATAGAAGTAAGAGGCTGAGAAAATGCCACAGAGATTATAGTTTTTCTGCCTTCCTCTTAATAAATTACAGGTCAAAAACAACTTCCATTATGACCTGAATTTCTGTCCTAACTGTACTTCCACAAGAAGTAAAAGGAAGTCAAAGAAAGAATTGAAAAAGGCTAGATCCAGATGTCTACTGAAGCCTTCAAATACATTAAGACCTATTGGTTTAAGACAACAGAAATTAGGCCTATAGCAATTAAGATCTGACAGAGAGCTTGAGCAACTGTTTTAGATGTTTGGTTGTTTTTTTTAAATTATGCATCACCATTTTATAAGTTGCTAAACAAAATATAGTCTTAAAAAAACAAATGTTTAAAATTAATATACTTTGTATATTTTTTCTGGAATGGGAGCCATTATTCCCATGATAAAAGAACTGATCACAATTCACTTAGTAGTGCTAGCATTTGAAAGTATTCAGAATTCATTTGGCACTGTCCTATTAAGGATGATACATAGATCACACCAGCTCATCTCTGCCATGAAGCATGGTCCTTTCAACCTTAATGAGCTGATACTTGATGTGGTACGCATTGCTATATTTCAGATACAAGCAGTGATGGTTTTCTTAAATTAAACCATCTTACAGCTCCTTAAATATAGAAAGCTGGATGTATTCATAACTCTGAATATCCTGAATAATGAAAAAGTCTATATATGCACAGTGAAGGGCTCTTAACTATTGTAGCAAGAATATAACAATTTTGACTGCTGTGCAAATTTATCTTACAATAATTCAGAAATATTTGCCCTGTACTTTTATCTATTTGTGTTTCTGTGTGAATGAGTGAGTGTCTTTGTGTCAGTGGTGAATTGTGGCAATGGACTAGTTCCTGCAGTTTTCTAAGCAAGATTTTTTTGAGGTGTTTGCCCTTTCCTAATTCCTAGGGCTAAGAGAAAGTGACAAGCTTGAGGTCATCCAGCTGGCTTTCATGCTTAAGGCAGAATTAGAACTCACAGCCCCCTGGTCTCTAGGCCAGCACCTTCACAAGTTCACCAAACTGGCTCTCTTTCTTTCTCTAGTTACATGGAAATTCTGTTAACAATTTTGAAGATAAAGATACCTGTCTCAAAATTAAAATAAGAGTATTTGTTCCCCATTGACACTGGCATTAGATTCCACCTCATTTCTAAAAAGGGGAAATAGTCTTCTTTGCCCACGGTGATCTATAAAGGTGCCACGTATAATTAAATGAGAAGGACCGAAAATCAAATGGAAAGTGTATTCCTATCGAAAATAGAATACCTAAAGGTCAAATACACGTTCTATCTCTATAAAATAAGATCAGTTATTTCAATCTAAAGACAGAGTGACAGAAAACTAATCCTTTGGCTATAGCTGCAGTTTTGATCCGTTGATCCATGTCAGTCCATTCATTTAAATTCATTTAAACTTGCCCAAATACATGTTATTTGCTTCAAAAGTAGGATGGTTTCATGACATTTGTTATTTAATTGAAATAAATGGCATCATAATAACTTATTGGAAACATCTTGGCAATTACCTTAACTTCAGAAAGCTAGAGATTATGGAAAATGTATGATATCACGGTTTAAAAAAACCTGGAAAATATCTGACGTTTAATTATGTTGAGAATATTTAATAAAAGCAAAATCTCATTATGGCCAAAAGATCAGCTTTTGTGTGTGTGTGTGTGTGAG